>LGRX02013577.1:0-17576 GCA_001247695.2 Cymbomonas tetramitiformis | reverse complement strand
ACACTCCCACCGCCAAGCGTGCCCCCTCCACGCTCTCACCGCCAAGCGTGCCCCCTCCACGCTCTCAGCATCAGGCGTGCCCCCTCCACGCCCACTGCGAGGACCCGCGGCCACCAGAGCCAGTGCCATCGACCACTCTGCCTGACCGAGTGGAGCTGGAGACCTTCAGCTGCGCCGGTACCATCGGCCACTCTGCCTGACCGAGTGGAGCTGGAGACCTTGAGACCGAGTGGAGCTGGAGACCTTGAGCTGCGCCAGTGCCATGTTGGCATGGTGCCATGGGATGATGTCTGACTCCGGGGTGGGTGCAGTACGAATGCCTGCGTGGAAGCCTCGGCGAGGTGTACGTGTGGATGACACTCCTGACGGCCATCGAGGTCCTCCCCAAACTGCCCCCCACGCTCCAGGCTGCGTGCATGAATGTCCTTGGTGAGCAGAGTACGGAATCAAAGTCCGCTCTGCGGTCCGATGGCCCCACAATTCACCGCGGTGCTGCAGAGTACTGACCCATCCTCTGCAGGTGGCGCCGCCCAGGCCGTGATCAGCGCGGGGACCCATCCTCTGCAAGTGGCGCCGCCCAGGCCGTGATCAGCGCGGGGACCCATCCTCTGCAGCTGGCGCCGCCCAGGGCGTGATCTGCGCGGGGACCCATCCTCTGCAGGTGGCGCCGCCCAGGGCGTGATCAGCGCGGGGACCCATCCTCTGCAGGTGGCGCCGCGCAGGCCGTGATCAGCGCGGGGACCCATCCTCTGCAGGTGGCGCCGCCCAGGCCGTGATCCGCGCGGGGACCCATCTTTTGCAGGTGGCGCCGCCCAGGCCGTGATCAGCACGGGACCCATTCTCTGCAGGTGGCGCCGCCAGGCAGATCAGCGCAGGACCCATCCTCTGCAGGTGGCGCCGCCCAGGCCGTGATCAGCGCGGGGACCCATCCTCTGCAGGTGGCGCCGCCCAGGCCGTGATCAGCGCGGGGACCCATCCTCTGCAGGTGAAGGCGATCTCTGAGGGCTACAACGGAAACTACGTGGATGACCGCCAGCTGGCAGCCTGGTTTATGATGGAGGAGCAGTACGGCCAATACGTGGCGAACACGATCAACCGGTATACGGGGTACAAGTGCCCGCCAGGCGAAGTGTTATACGGGGCGGAGTGGGGCGTGGACGCGTACATGCCAGCAGGTATCCCCCAAACTTCCCCCGCTCCCCTCCAGGCCGCGTTCTCCTCAGGGCGTTGTGGTGGGAGCCCTAGATTCAGCCCGCATCTCCTCCTCTCCCACAGATGCGGCCCCCCTTCTTGCTGGGCCTGGTCTCCCCATAGCTTCCCTCCCCGCCCCAGATAACCTTCCTAATTCCCACTGGCCGCTCCACAGAGCTCTAACCAAGCCCCTACCAATAGCTCCCGGCCTTAGCTCCCAGCCCTAACAGCAGCACCCCTACTTTCCATAGAGCCCCCTCTCCGGTATTGGCTGGGCAGCCTCGCTTCCCAACTTCACACGGCCGCTCGCATGTCCAGCCTTGAATGCTGTCCAGGGCTTCCAGTGGCTGGGCAGTACGGGCGTGCCAAAGCTGCGGTGATCAGACAGACTCGTCGCGTATTTCCGGACTGGGCATGCCGCAAAGTCCATCATGATAGGGTGGATGGAGTCTCTTCGGATCTGAGGGCTGGGGAACACCCAATGAGAATGCTGCTGGCCTGGCGGCGACGTGCCCAAGGGCTCCCCGGACAGGCCGTGCGGAGCGTCTTTCGGCAGGGGGTGGTATTGAGGTGTGGGTGCCACGTGGCAGGGTGGTATCCCGAGAGGTTCCCACCACCCCCACCACCCCCACCGCCACCACCACCGCCTCGCCACCCCCACCTCCTTCTCCCACCGCCGTCCCCCCAGCCTCCCCATACCTGTGCCATCCCCACCCCCACCTCCCTCGCCTCCCCCTCCGAATCCCCGCCCCACCCCTTCTCCTCCTACACCCCATCCCCACCCTCTTCCACCATCCAGCCCGGCCCCCTCCATTGCCCCCCGAGCCCCAAACCACCTCCTTTCCACCGCCGGCCTCCTCCACCGTCTTCACCGCCACCCTCCGCCGCCCCCTTTACCCCCACCCCCGGCACCTGCTCTCTCTTACATCACACTTTGCTTCCCGAGTACTGACTATACTTCCCTCGATCTCGGTCAGTGCATCCATCCCCCCCACTCCCCCATTGGCCCTCCACACCTCACTTATACCCCCTAAATTGCGGTCAGGGCATACTCGCCCACTGTAGGCGCCAGCCACCCCACCGCCTGACCTCATCCCTTGATCCGAGCCAGTGCATGCTGGACCTGCATCGCCCGCCCAACGGCATCGAGGTGGCGACCTTACCTTTGTTTCTATGAGTGCTCACGACAAACATCAGCAGCCTGACATAACGCCACCGCCATCTTTCATGGATGGATGTGAGAGAAGGGGTGGAGGGGGGAGTCTGTGCTGATGGGCAAACAGTCGAGGCTGACGATGGGATGGGGAGAAGGAATTGGGGCACCGGGCGGGCACGCGCGACCGTGCAGGGGGCTTCGCAATGGAGGTTGCGAAGACGTATGCGTCGATGGGATCCGGGATAACAGAGAAGGAGACGGTGATTCTATCGATGCAGTCCCGGGACGACGACTTGATCATCCGCACATACACCGGGATGCCTTCCATCGTGAGTGCACCCCTGCCCTCTGCACATCGGGTTGTGCGGCACGCGGAGCACCCGCGCATGGCGTGTGGCGAGCTTTCGTCACACGAGCCCCTCGGCCATTAGTGGAGTGCCACCTGGCGGACCACCTCTGGAGTCTCCCCTAGGCAAATCCAGCAGACCGTCGGGTGGAAGTGAACGGTGTGATCGATCTTGCACGTTTCGCTCTAAGGCTGTGTCGTCTTGTATGGGAAATCCGTGTTAACTCTGGAGTGAACTTGCGGTCACGGCATCTAGGGGCCGCGGAGAGGGGGGCGCAGATGAGTGCGGAGGACCTCGTGGAGCGGACGGCATGCTGTGTAGTGGAGGACTTCGCGCAAGTGGCCTTCTTTGCGGACTATTCAGCTCCCAAGCTGCTGGAGGTGTACATCAGGTGCTCCATCTGGAAAAGTGAAAAAATAAAGAATAAAACCTACGCTCTCCATCCGGAGACTATCCATGTGTCCCTGAATACGGATATGACAGGGGCGCCCTCTCAATAGCGGTGCTCTGCAAAAGCCACAGACGACCGCATCGTGATAGTAGCGTCGTTTCCATTACTCCATCGAATCTCGCTCGTTCCCAAACATTCCAGAGATGCTCGATTCATTTCCGCTGATGTGGCGAAGGTGAGTTGAGATGTTGCCATGATCCGCTGAACCCTCGCAGCTTTCTGTCTTGGCTTTTCCCCCCGGAGGAATTGCCGAGGTGTGACGACAGCATCCCCCCGCGCCGAAGCCTCCATGCGGTGGTGCGCGCATCACACACATCTGCATGTCGTCGCTGCGACTCAGGTACAATCTGGACAATGTGACGCTTCCACCACCTCCACCCTTGGCTCCAGTGGAGGACGACGACATGCCCCTCGATCAGGTCCTCACTCTGTGGGGTGCCGTTAGTCTTGCCCTGGCATGGATGGGTACGTGCACTCATGCCCTCTCCACCAACCCCCTCACGCATCCACACCCCCCTTGGCACCTTGGCTCACCCACTCCCACGCATAGGGTCACAAGATCCGATTCAGCCCCCAAAAGCCACCCCGGAGAGAGTCGCCTTGCAGGAGGGTGTCACATTGCAGGTGTTGCCTCATGCGGCTATCCTGTTCCGGTGTAACTTATTTTCAGTTTTTGGAGCACGCTCGTGGGAAGCGCGTGTTCGCCACGCCCGAGGCGGGACAGCCTGAGTGTAAAGCTGAGACAGCCCTTTGGCGGTGCCTGGGGCTCGGGTGCTTGGGTGCAGGTTTAGTGCTGTGCTTGCTGTGGGCCCACAACATCAAGCGCAAGACGCCGACGAAGCTGGGTAACCTTGAGATGGCTCCTGGATGGGGCAAGGTACCCACGTGGCGCGTCTACAGGAACACGATCAAGCTGCAGGACCCGGTGGTGGGCACCCGCGCCAGTCCCCTGACTTGACGCTCAATTACTCAATTACTGCGCTCCGCCTCTCACGCGTGACGTGCACGCCGCCTCTTAAACTTCTTGCTACTGGCGTGCAGCCTAATTTTGGGTTCTGTTGGGCCAATGGGGAGGCGGGGAGGGGACCATCACAGCTCGAGTTGCCTGATGTGCCAGATTATCAGGAGAAGAAAAAGCCACCGAAGCAGAAAAGTCAGAAGATCTTCCCAACATCAATGGAGTATGTCCATGCTGCCATTTCCCCTTCGCTTTCTCCTCAGACAGTGCATTGGTTCGAGCACGCGGTACTAATTTGTCGGGCAACTGCTCATCATTTTGTGATGTTGTATAGTTTATGTGAGTTTTGTTGTGGGATGGTATGTGTATGTTTTGTATTCCACAAAGGTACAAGGCGGCATGTGCTTTTATTCCCAAGTGTTGCCCATCCTTGTCCCTAATGATGTGGTTGTGGGATTGGTCTTTATGCCTCTGCCTCTACTTCTGCCGTTAAGGATGTACCTACTAGCCTCTGCGCCTCCGCTTCATGCTGTTTCTGCTTGCATGCCTCGCGATGCCGATATATATATATATATATATATATATGCTTGATGGTGTCTTCCAATGAATCTATAGAAATGATTTCTCCAGAACTATCTTTTCACTCATTTGGATCCTGAATGCTTCTACGGTTGGAAACTTCACACAAACCGGTAATATTGGGATACAGGCCGTGTGATGTTGAGGGTGGGGGCATGGAGTGCTCAGGCTCAACCGGTTATAAGAGCACTGCAAAATGAATAGAATGCTTCCAGGTTCTGGATTTTAGTGGATCCACCGAAAATTTTGCTGGGAATGTGCATTCACTCCGGTTGCGCTAAGTGTTCTAAACTATTGGACAAAATACTGGCGGCCGTTCAGTGTTGGAGGAGAGTTCTCTAAAGCTACTTGTACATAGGATTGATAACATACTTGCTTTAACTGCAACCTTGCTTTAATTATAATCTCTTCACACTGAAATGTGCCCTTATGTGCATTATATCGATTATTGGTAGGTCGTATTGATATAGAGCCTTGTGACCGATTTGTACCTCGCTAGTCGGGGACGGAATTTTGTGCTGCTATATAGAGCCTTGTGGCTGATTATCGGATGGTGTTTAAAATTCTCGATGATGTAAAATAAATTCAAGCACCATACTTCATGCACAACACCTCGTGAATTTGCACAAATAATCGATAACATTTTTAGCCATCGAAATGCATGCGAAAGTTTAAAAATGCGATAAATAAAGAGCCCTGGTGCATACTGACGACTTTAATAATGGCATGAAATTTCAAGGTCCAAGGCTACTTGGCACCGGAAAGGCATCATCAATCGCTGTCCTTAACACGGCTATACAAACGACACCCATTGTTCCGTGACAGACCTGTGGTTCCTTAGTTGACGTTTCCAAGCAGCCGTGCATATTCGGCCGCTAGCTCGCCAAATATGGCCCCTCAATAAACAGTCATCGAATGCCGTTAAGTATGGGGCACACCGGAAAGTCCTAAAATATGATATGAGAGCGAAAAAACAGAATTCAGCTTACTTGTTTTTGTTCGACATTTAAACAGGTAAAACTGTGATCAACAAATAAGGGTGTCACCACCTAGATGCGGACAGGGATCGATTAGTTTGTTGATCAGTCAATTAGTCGACGATTCGACTGATTGCGTGCAAAGCTTGATAGGTACACAATGTGGACTGCAGTGTAAGGTTGTTGATCTTTACCACGGTTACCGGCCAAATCCCAAATCCGTACGTTCGGCCAAATCCCAAAAGTCCCTCCACTGCCGCCTTCCTGACGCGTCAAGGCCCAAAGCCCCCGCCCAAACGATATGCGGGCCAAAAAAATAAAATTCACCGCCATAAGAAGTCGACAAACAAAACAACAATGCAACACTGTATAGCCAATCGTGTACAAATTCCCAAACAATCGATTATTCATCGACTGTGCCGATTATCAATACTCCATTCCCAAATTTCCATGGAATCGGCATCGATACTAAAAGATAAGCCAATCGGTACAGCCCTGGCGGGATGTGATGTGCGCGCCAGATGCAAACGGGCAGGGCTGGCGTGCTCTGAGGAGGTAGAACAACGCAGGGCTGCATCACTGCACCACCTCGGGAAGCGCATGGGCGTTTCCTCTCTGCCTCGGTTCCTGCTCTGGCCAGGCCTGGATATCTTCCTCAAGGGCTATCTGGGCAGGGCTACCACGTGTCTCCCTTCCCTCAGAGGCGCACCTCATTCAGCTGGATGATTACCTCAAGCTTTGCTCCTGGGCAGGGCTGGGATCAATGTTTCCTCAAGCGCATCTGGGCAGAGGCTGGATGTCTCTGCCTCGGGAGCGCATGGAGCAGGGCTGGTTCTTTACCTCAGTGCGCACAGGCAGGGCTGGATGTGTTTGCCTCGGAGCGCATGGGCAGGAGGGCTGGATGTGCTTGTCTCAGATCACTCTCAGGCGGGGCTGGATTCTTTCCCCTCAGGCCATATGGAGCAGGGCTGGATGTGCTTACCTCAAAGACTCACTCAGACAGACTCGGATGGCCCAGCATATCAGGTGCGCATGGGCGGGGCTGGATTCTTTCAGGGCACGCATGGGCAGGGCTGGATGTCTCTGTGTGATTACCTCAGAAGCGCATGGGCAGGGCTGGATTTCTTTGCCTCGGGTGCGCATGGGCAGGGCTGCATGTCTACGCCTGGGGCGCGCATGGGCAGGGATTGATATGTTTACCTGGGGACCGCATGGGCATGGCTGCATGAATCTGCCTCGGGTGCGCATGGGCAGGGTCATATGTTCCACTTTTTGGGACCCACCCTAGAACATGCTACGGCGTCAGAACTCCCAGGAAAGAAAAAGTGAAGGATCCACACCTATGCATTCTGACAAGCAGACGCATACAGGTGAACTGGCTCTGAGCTGCCGTGTTCGGTGGTGTCCTTGCGTAAAAGGTACCCAGCCAGGATAGGCTGCAACATCCCATTTCCGCGCACAAACAAAATGGAAGGGGCACAATCTATTTAGTTTGAGAAGTGGATTCATACAGGTGAAGGGGACTTGCGCTGTGGCGAGGATGGCAGGCCCCGGGGATGCAGGCTGAGCAGCGCTCACCTTAGCGTGGCATCTCAGAGTCAGACTGAGATCTCCCGAACTGGTTCCGGCGCTCTTTTGTTGAGCTAAGGCCGCAGTATCTCTTTCGGCCGCGGAGGGGGACCCGTGAGTCCTTCGAAAGAAAAAGTGAACCCACGAGTTGCACAACAAACTGTTTGTGGGCGGTGCCGAGCGAACACCAGTGTAAAAACATTTTTTTGTTGTTTTCCCCACCGTAGATTCCGCGCGTGATGCGAGCTTGCATCAAGCGTGGGCGTTGTAGGCCATGTAAGGACAACTTTTCGCGTAGTGTCCAAAGTCGCCGCATTGCGAGCATTGGCAGCACGCGCAATATCGACTCCGCGTGGGTGCTTTCACGTGAGCACGACCGTAACACGTGTGGCCAGTGCCTTGGCAGATGCAGCACTTGGGCTGCCCCGATGCGGGGCGTTTGCTTTCTCGGAGCTTGGGCTGCGCTTGCGCCCTTGCCGCTGGCTTCTTTTGCTGCGCTTGCGCCCTTGCCGTTCGCTTCTTTTTGTCCGCGAGCGCAGGGCACACGGCGATCCCATGACCGTCCTTCCTGCAGTAGTAGCACGCAGAACTAGAGCGCGTCGAGGCCTTTGAGGAGGAGGAGGCAACAGAAAGGGGTCCCGACGGGCTGGGCGGCTCGCCGCTTCGCACAGCATCCCTGAGTTCTCTGGCCAAAACGGGGCATGCAGCGAGCTTGTGGTTCACGGCTTTGCAGTGGGAACAACCCTCCTCTAGGTCGCCTTGACCGATCATCTTGATGTCGACTGTAAGAACGTGCGAGGATAGAAGAAGAGTCGCTTGAAGCCTGCTGTGGTCGAAGGCGGTCGCTGTGGTGAGAACTAATTGAAACGAACAAAGAGGAAGAGCTATCTAGTGACACCTAGCCCGAAAGTCCCCTCGCCTGCTGGTGAAACAGAGCGACAGAGAGTGACTGCTGCACGTTTCTGCAAGTTCGAAGTGCAGCGCATCAGGGCGGATCGTCTGGCCGAACGGACGGGAGGGTCGCGTGTCGCGTGGGGACATCTTCGATCTTGCGCGACAACCGAACCCCCCCCTTCGCTAGAGTTTTTTAAAAGAATTAGAATATGGAAGGAGAAAGTGACACGCGTAAAAAAAATGCTCAGACCTCCGCCTCCTCAGACCGCTACCGTGTCACGGCAAACGGCATCTGGCATCTGCCGGCACCAGCGCAGCGCGAGCGGAAGAGGGACTCAAGTCACAACAGAACAAAGTACAAATTAGTTTCTCGTTTGCCAGGTTGTGAGCAAAACGTGTTCGGGTATTGTGAACCGCAACAAGCACTATAAAAGGAGCCGCAAAGAAAGATGGTCTCATAAACATTTTCCAGTAACGCGCAAGACACCATCTGAAAACATGGCGAAGGAGTTTGAGCACGTTGCCCGAAGGAAAAAGAGCGACAAAGCGAAGGAGAAGCGCGACCGAGGCATCTACAGTACCCGCCACGTCCGTCTGAAAATTGAGGAACGCTCAACCTTGGCCTCGGCGTCGCCCCAAACAGCTGCATGTCCCGTTTCGAAGAGCAAGGGACGAAACAGATGACTGTTGCACACACCGCTTTGGTCACGCGGCAAGCGACACACTTGGACAGTTACAGCCCTCCGGCGCTGACGACCGACTCCGTGGAGTCGATCACCGTGCAGGCCGGCGACAAGATAGGTCGGGGGGAGATTCTCACGGAGCCTATCCCAATTGTCAGTGGAGGTGAAGAAGGCTATATCTGCGAAAGACTTCACCATCTCGCAACAGCGGGGCCTCCTTTCGACTCCTGCCAGAAACGGAATAGCGAGCTCGTGCGCAACGAGAGGGCCAGGAGTGTGAACAGGCTGCCACGAAGTGATAGCCATCCGCGCGACACATCTCCTGTAGTCTCTGGACGGGGCATGGGACCAGCTTCGGCTCTAGTGCGGCTATGCGGCATTTCCCTGAAGGACGCCTCACGCTTGGTCGCGGGCTCGAAGCTGAAGCGCATCGACAATGCTGTGGAAGAGGACTGGAGCTCTGGCAGTGACTCCGACAGCGACTACTAAGGGTTGAAGAAAGTCTTTCACCTGTCAATAACCTCATATTTTGGTCCCTGCAACGCTAGTGGCTTATCACGCCCGGCAGCCCTTAGCCCCTGAAAGAACGGAGCCGTTGTTTTCAGATATGGCAGCACTCCACGCTTGGCTTTGAGACTGAACACAACGCATTCAACACAAAACCGTAGAAACCGTTTAAAGACACCCCTTCGAAATATCAGTGTAATATAAAATCTTGCTTTCTCGGATCTAGTTGCACGTACCGCAGTTTGGCGCGGGCGTGCGTTTGCGTTTTTGCTAGCATTTCCGTATAAAGTTGCGTTTCCCCGATTGGCTTTCGAAAGGATTGTCAACAGTTGCAACCGGTCGCAAGGAAAATGTGCGTTCATAAATACGTACGTGGTTCCTCTGCAAGCCACGGGGCTAACCCTAAGAGCTTGACACATTCTGTTCCTAGGCAGACGAGCCAACTGCACCTTCCCAATTCTTTCCCAACTTTGGGTGCAGAGAGTTGTGTATCCTCACTGACCGTTTCATGCGTTCAGCGGAGTCACTGTGAATCAAACAAGTGCTTTCCCATCTGATTGTTCGACCCAGTTTCCGTGTTTATTGTTTTTAAAACTGTTTTCGGCATCAACGACCTATGTGTTTATTTAAAGGGTTATTAAGTTTTCTTTGCTTAGTTTTCGATTGGAGGGATATCTCTCGAAAAATATTGATTGATTCTTGAATACATTTTCGGTGTTGGAGTAACATTCATGTTGTTGATTTGTGCTTGTTGCATATATTGTTGGTAGCGACAATTTGTAAAAATGAACTTATGTGTGTCGAGCACAGGATGGTTTGGTTATGAGAATTTTGATTTAGGGTGCAGTGATTTCTTTGATTATTCGTTAATTACACCGATTTTGGGAATGCTGATGTATTTCTTTGAAAATCATGAAATGTAAACAATATCGACTCTCGATCCTTCATACTTATTTGCCACCATTTCCCCACATGCCGACAACAACTAACATGCCCTTACATTTCATAACGCGCTAATGCGTGTGTACGAATCGCCCAGCAATAAAAGAATGCTGGTTAGTATCGTTATACGATTAAAATATGGGTGTGTTATGGAGAGGGAGACCACGTGTGTTGTGTGCGCGCATCCACCCAGACTTATATGTTTGCTCGCGTGCCATGCGTCGCTTCAGTTTGTGGTATGGGCGGGGATTGGTCGTACCATATGCAGATATGTGAGCTGATGTTGTGCGAGGCATCATTGTGCACATATGGACTATACGGGTGCATGATTGAAGTGATAGGTGGAGTTTTTATGTCCCACTGGCACTTTTGGGGGGAACGAACTGGTTCAGAAGTATCGAGTCCGCCACGACATCGAGTTTAGTTATTGCAGTACTGGTATTGCAGTAGATACGCATTCGATAAGGGCAGATCCTGCTTCAGAGGCAGGTAGCAAGCAAGCCGTACACTCACAATTAAGCAACGTAGTGCTGTGCTGTGCCGTGTGGCGCAGGAAGCAATTTTTAAATAATGTTACGCTGCGATTCCCCAAAAAAAAAATACACAAAAATGGTTCCTTCTTCAGAGAAGGCTTTTGGTCAAATTTATCGTTGAGGTAGTCAACGCGTGCAGGACCTGGGCAGGGGCCTTCCAACCGGAGAAGTGTATTGTTTTACTTCATCTTCTTGTTTTTTGTGTGCAGGACCTGGGCAGCCGCAAAACAGTACACAATATGAACAGGGATGTACCCAGGTTCGGTTTCTTGACTACATCTACGAGTCAGACACAAGAACGCCCCAAGCTTCTTTTGGGACATCATCCCTTCCTTTCTCAGACCCTTGTATTACTTGATGCATGTCATCTGCAATCTCCTCTACAAATCCCTCGATCTCAGTACCGGTTTGATGGCGGTGATAAAGAATTCCTCCGTGAATGATCAACCCCAACACCCCTACTCCAGCTCCAGCTCCAATCACCACGAATAGCCAATAGATGGCCTCCACGCCAATATTAGAATCGTCTGAAAGATTTGACAGCACAAGCACATGTATCCCTTCAGGCAATTTATTCCAAGTATCCGATGTAAAGAAAAAAAAATGTAGGTCCTGAGTGCATTAGTAAATACCTCAACGGGCAGTCAACATGGAAAGGAAAAAAACTACTGACAAAGAAATGGTGTTTACAAAATCTTCATGCATCATGCAGAGAGGCTGGTTGTGTGTTCTCGCTGCATTCAGGCTCTCACCCACTAACCACGTACTGAGCTCTTAACTGGATGGCATATGCAGGACAGGTCAGAAGGCATGGGACGAAGTGCCAAGTGGGTGGAAGCAGGAGTAAGAGGGGGATGGGCTGCAGGTGGAGCGGCCATAAGGTGCATGCCGGGCAGCACGAGGGATGCCGGAGATGCATGCTGGGATGAGGTGGGAAGAAAAACAGGAATCTGTCGGGATTCAGGGGGGCTCCTGAGTCCACTTGTGTGAGGGGGGAGGGTAAGGTAGCTAGGTGAGGCAAAAGTCCTCATGGGCTTGCACCTCCCCACACACAGTGGCCACCGTTGCGGAAACACGCGGGACTGCTGGAGTGACCAGGCTGCCGCATAAAGGACAACATTCACATTTCCCCGCATCTGACGCATTCCGGTGAAGTGCAGCAGGATCTGACTCACTTCTTCTGGTGTATTTTCAATTAGCATCGCAGATCGACAGATAGCCATTGTGACAAACATGCACACAGCAGGATTCATGAAAACAGCTTGCCTGTTAAGGTGGGCGGCGGCGGTGGCGGTAGAGGAGGTGGCGGCGGCGGCGGCGGAGGCGGACAAGGTGGAGGAGGTATGACATACCCTGTGGCGGCCAAGAACGCATGAATCCGTCATTCAACATCAACCACAGGCAGGTTGACACCCCCACTAACGCCTTGGTGGTTGATACCGCATGCTGAGATTGAAGATAAAGAGGCACTAACGCAGATCGACAGCGAATGGGAGAAGATGATGATCCAACATGTGAGACAGAAATGATTCTTGAACATCTAAAAACCACATGAAACTACAAACGCGCGGATCACTGTTGAGACTTGTTGCAGTTGCCACCACACGAGCCCTCCAGAAGTTCGCATACCATCAGAGTGGATCACCCCATCGCACAGGCACTGGCCTTACGGGCTTTGAAGCATACGCCAAGTCAACCCCCGCACTACCGGGGAAAGCTGCCCACCTGGAGGATTAAACGGCGATGGAGGTGGTGATGGAGGTGGCGGCCGGGGAGAAGGTGGGGGAGGCGATTTAATTACAGAACCTGTGACGGTAACGCACCAAGTGAGTCAGAGCGGGCTGGGACCCCACACAGGAGCCTGGGTGGCTAAAACTGCATTGGGGGAAGAAAGTCTCGACGAATGGCATACTGAAGGCACGCTTGTAGCTCTGCATCGAGTGGGATTGGAGGCCTTGCTACTATCGTCTGATGTCCTCTATTCAATATTCATTCGGCCACGCACATCAGTTGAGCGACAACTCATCGCAAATTGCCGAGGAAATGCCGAATTAAATTTGGGCTGTGCAAAGGTCAGGAAGCCCTCTTCGCCTAGACATCCGGAGATGGTCTCGAGCGTTTCTGCTGGTGGTGATTCCCACATATCCAGAACCGCGCATAGGTATTGAGGGAACCACACCATCTTACATTTCACATGGTCGCCCACTGTCCTGGCCACGACTGCTTTTTCACCTGGATACAATGGTAGCATGCCAGAGCTATGGGGAGCCTCATCATCGAGCGCGGAGGCGCCAGCAGGCGTCGCACCTGTATACATCACGTCCTGGGAGAACACGTCTCCGAGCATGCCTGCAACTGAAGGCATGGTGTCTGGTGTGAAAATGGTCCCTGGGCTCTCATACAGCTGCCGGTAGATCGCGCTCTCGATCACCGTGTCCGGAGGGTACACCACTACGGCATCGACGACAGTGCTGCCAGCTGTGATAGCTACCACCTGGCAACGGCAACCCGCAGCCACCATCCGCATTACCCGCCGTCCCGAAGATGCCACCAACGAACCAATCGGGACCCGGTCATGCGATGTCAACAACTAACCGAAATAGCCCTCGCTCGCGAAAATTCCCGGTTTGCTTTGTGGCCAGACTACTGAATATACCGTGCCGCGATGCTCCCAATGCGCACGGCGTTTCTGACGTGCGGAAGGGCGCAGCACACCTCGGGAACTCCATTCCCCTCCTCCCATACGCCGGCACCCTTGAGGCTCTGAATAAACTCTTGCTCAAAAGTTTGGCGAGTGGTGTTGCATGTCTCACAAAGGAGCTCCATCGCGTCCAAACCGGAGAATATGATCACCATCTCCAAGATGTCAGGAGGTGGCGGCGGCGGAGGTGGAGAAGGGGGACGCGGCGGAGGGTGGAGGGACACAGTGGGGAGGAGCAGGAGATGGGCCTCGGAGCCAAAGAAGGGGAAGAGGGGACGGGGGGGGATGGTGGGGAAACGGCGGAGAAGGAGGGTGGGTGTGGACTTGGAGGGGGTGGAGAGGGAGGTGGTGGGCGAGGTTGTGGTGGAGGAGCGGTTCCGGAGAAGGAGGAGGCGGGAGAGGGGGCTCGGTGGTGGAGAGGGGCGGAATTGGGGGACAGGGGGCGGATACGGTGGGTACGGCGGGAGCGGCGGTGCAGGAAAGGGGTACGGGGCGGAGGCACAGGCGGGATGGAGGTGGTAGCGGCGGTGGACGTGGAGGTAGGTGCGGACTGGGGGGCGGGGGGAGGGGATTGGAGGTGGGGGCGGGTCACAGATAGGTGTGGAATATCCACCACATTTATTGATTGGTATCTGAAGTTGTGTGAGCGCCGTTTCGTTATACCAATCTGAAAAACCAGGACATGAGCCCTGCGTCAAGCACCTGGGGAAGCAGCCCGCGCCACACCCGAAGCGCTTTACATACGTGTGGATGAGCTGGCCTTAATGGAGGATGAAGAAAACAGTGGAGGGGCAGCGTGTCAGGCAGGTAGGCACGCGTATATGGAGGTCTGCCAAATTCGGCAGCAAGCAGGCCGTGGGATGCATGCCTTCCTGCCGCAGCACAGCGCTCGCCTGTGCTGAGCAGTCCTAGCTTGTACAACGGCAGTGCCAGCGAGTGCCCCAGCCGCCGATTTGCCGCTGTCGCCATGATGACTTAGCCGGAGCTGCCACAACTATTTGGCGAGAGTTGACATGGATTTGGGGAGCAGGTGGTCATTGCAGTGACCAGCCGGGGTAAAGGGGCATCCAAGCAAGATTGCGATTGCTGCTTATGAAAGTAGGCACATGGCGTGTTTGAGCAGGACTCCCACGTGCACATGTTTCCAGGTACGCCGCAGGTAGCAAGGCATTGCGTTAAACGGAGCGGAAGGACAACGGCCGAATTCCGGCATGCGAAGCTTCAGCACGAGATGCGCATCCCGCTGGTCGATCCACAAGCCGCCAATGGGAGGGAGGAGGTGTCCTCATCAGGACTGCAAAGATGGGGAGCAACATTCCGTGCAGCACTGCAGCGCCGCAGGAGTAAAGGCACAGCGTGCGGGCAAGGTATGAGGGCAAACGCCGCGGGAGCTCACACACGAGGGCATGTCACCACGTTTTCCAAATTATTCTCATTGCAGGGCGTCCCGGTCGTCCAAGTCAGATTCGGTAGAAGCAAGAGCACGGTTGGCACTGGGCCCGTCAAGCTATTGTAACGCAGATCTCTGTCGGAACCCGCACCCAACCCTCCACCTTCCTATCTCACCGAGGCAACTCTTCATCTTCACTGGTTTACCTCTGCCGCTTTGTTTACCCCCTGAAGAACACATAGCCTACATCTCATGCGACTCTCGTGATTTCACTGCCTTTCACACCCACACCATTCTGCCTCCCTTTTGTGCACACACCGACCCCCACTGCCACTCACTCATCGTCTTTCACACCCTCGCCATCCCGCCCACCCTGTGCATAGACACCATGGCCCCTGCCACTCACGGCAGTTGAACATTCCTTCTGCGTGCGAAGTCGCAGCGTTCATCAACCATCAGTCGCCCAATCATAGTAATGCTTGTAGCGTTCGATTGCTGAAGTCGTTTGCCGCCCTGGCTATAATCTCTAATCGAGCTGACGTCTCGCCTTCCCTCAGAGCAGGGTGTGTTCGGGACAGCGAATGCCAAGACTCTGGAGGCTTCCGTCAACGCAACTATCGTTGGGTATAGTATCTCGATGGCAAACAAGCTTACAGGTATGTCAGCTTGGTCAGGAACCCGAGTTCTGTTGGGACTTGGCCTGTGATGTTGTTGTAACTCAACGCTCTGCAGTATACCCCACGACTCCCGGATCCCCATCAGCTTGGAACAGCGAGCCACGGGATGCCCCTTCACCCCTCAGAGCTCTGCAGTATACCCCCACGACTCCCGGATCCCCCATCAGCCAGGAACAGCCAAGCCACGGGATGCCCCTTCACCTCAGAGCTCTGCAGTATACCCCCGACTCCCGGACCCCACCCCCATCAGCTTGGAACAGCAAGCCACGGGATGCCCCTTCACCTCAGAGCTCTGCAGTATACCCCACGACTCCCGGACCCCCCCCATCAACTTGGAACAGCAAGCCACGGGATGCCCCTTCACCTCAGAGCTCTGCAACCCCAAGCGCTCTCCCCCACGACTTCATGCTTCTTTGACCCCTCCCAAATCCCTCCCAGCCACTGGTTACTCTTAGACCTAGGCTCTCCTTGCCCCGCACCCTGCCATCAGCACCATTCACCACTTCGACAATTCTCCCCTCACATCCGGACGTTGCTAAAACGACTGCGCGGTCCGCACAGATTTGAAGCATACGGCAGCGCATGTGTTGACTTGGCGCCGATAAGTGTGTTAACGAATTATTCATTTGTGCAACAACACAAATGGAAATGTCGACAACGAGGCAGCAAGCACTTGGCAGCAACATCAACAAACGCCTTTCCGGGCCGACGCTGCACATTGTGGCCATCAATGTGGAATCAAATAGTTCGGGCACGTACAGATATTCTATTGAAGACAGAAGCCCAATCTCTGTTGGCAAGGAGCCTGAAAAGATGTTGGAATTGAGAACCCTGCGGCCACGCCCCTCTCCCCCCCATTCCCCGCTTCCCAATCAGCACCATTCACTGTTCCCCGACTCCTTTGTCCTCACGGCCCCTCGCTTCCTCGCATACTACGCCGAGCGGCTCAGCCATCATCTTGCATGGGCCCTCACTCATCACCGGCCTCCCGTCCTGAGCCGACTCTTTCGTGCCCACTGCAGCATTCTGCTACATGTGCGAATACCTGTGCCGGGTCACAGAGCAGCGCAATCTGATGCACTGTAACATCACAACGCGTTGATTTGAAGTTGTGCGAGGATGTCCCTCGATGAGAACGGTGTGCAGACTTACACATTCTTCAGCGCAGTCATAAGCCCAATCTCTGTTGGCAACGAGCCTGTCAGGCTATTGGAATACTGCTGCCTGCAGCCACATTCCGCATTCCCTCCTACCCTCCCAATCAACAAAGCTCACTTCATATTTTCCGCCCACACACCCCCTGCCCCGTCCTGCCGCACACCGCATCAGTATCTGCCAAGCATGTGCCGCAGCCCCGCATTCACTCACCGCCTCGCGCACCCTCACCATCTCTGCGCCTTTTGCGCCAACAAGTCCCCCTGCCCTGCCGCTCTCTGCCGGCCTCCCAAACGCTCATCACCCGGTCCACTATCTGCGCCCACACTGTCCCGCCCTCTGGATCTCATGGCAGGAATGTGCCATGCCATGTGAGTGGCTCAACCACGAATTACAGGAGTGCTCCCCACATACACAACTAAGGTGGCTTACTCAGTCCTCCTGTCCTCGTTAGTCTTGCTCTGCTGCCAACAGATGGGCACCTGACTGAGCCGCCCCCCTGCTGAACAATATAAAGTGCTAAGTGGTATCTAAGGCTCCCCAAGGAGCGTGGTTTTTTTCTTTTTCTTTTTCCCCAAGGAGCGCGCACCCAGCCCCTCCAAGAGCGGCAAGCCTCTCCATTCAAACCGTCCCGACACTTACCAGGTGGTCAACATGGTTAAATGGCCCAGCTGTGTCGGCAGCGGGCCGGATAAACTGTTGGCATTCAGGTATCTGCAGCCGCCCCCAAAACCGCCTCCCTTTTAGCATCCTCACGCAGGCGACTCCCAACCTCCCTCCAGTACCTTCACCAGAGTGTCCAGCACCAGTCACCCACGCCACCGCACCAAGCACCCGGTTGAGTGCCCACCTCTCACCTCAGCACC
>LGRX02013576.1:0-12987 GCA_001247695.2 Cymbomonas tetramitiformis | reverse complement strand
AGAGGTTCCGCAAAGTGGACAGAGAGTTAAGCGCGGAGAGTTAAGGGCATATCGTGTCATAGATTCCGTCGAACGCGATGGTCATGCGTCATAACTCGTTCATACTTCTTAACTCTTAACTCTCCGCGATTTCTTAACTCTCTGTCCCCACTGTTAAGCTTCTCTTAACTCTCCGCCCGATGAACGACGAAGAGCTAAGGTAGACGTCCTAATCGGAAACTGGCTGGATGTAATCGATCTGGAATATTCTAGAATTCCGTTTGATCCTGCGTTCCCGCGTGGCCCGACGAACTGTTTCTCCAAGAAAACAAGGAAGCGTCAATTAAAAATTGACGTTCATGGTTCAACGAGCACCGAAATCGAGAATCACAAATTCGTCGTTCGTCGTTTGTCGTTTGTCGTTCATCGTTCATGACTGCGGCTGCGGAAGCGATTTTGCCAAATCGTGAAATGAGCAGAGAGTTAAGCGCGGAGAGCTACGCGCGATGACTGTCATCATCGATAACTCTCCGCGCTTAACTCTCCACAGCCTTGCGGAACCTCTCTAATATAGATGGTGGTTGGTTTTTGTTCGTTTGCAGGTGCCTTATTCCGACGGCTTGTTTCTACAGGTTTTTATATCACAATTTGTCCTTATCTTTAAAAATAAATTTGTGACTTGGAATTCACCTGTTAGCAACCCGACATTGTCTGTGAACTTTTCGTTATTGGCAGGTATTATTCAGAACGTTAAAGTTTCGCTTAAACAAACGTGCAACGTTCTCAAAATTAACTCGCACGGCCGATACATGGAAAGGGTACACTTCTACGATGTTTTAACGTTTGAACAAGGCGTTTGGAACGGCACTCTTAAAATATCAAGCTTGACTTTGTTTGAGGTACTTTTCTGGGCAAAACTTGAACGAACACGCCAGAAAAGTTGAATTACAGACGCTGATGTACAACCCGAAGTGGCACTGAACCTTTGCTTTTCAATCACTTTGAACTATAGCACAGGGCGTTGTCAGTTTCTCGGGAATCTCAGGATGCTTTACTTGCAGTAGTGTGCATTCAACATTCACGCACTGTCAGTCGGATGCCTGCTGAATTCCTTACTAGCTTGTTCACCTCTTGTCTTGTCCCAATGTAGCCAACATTTTGATGAAGTTTGCTCTCACCTGCAGCGATGAGCTCTATCAGCTTTATTGTCCGTGTGCTGCGGTAATTTATGTGAACACCCGATGTTCGAAGATTCTTGACGCCATACTAGTAGCGTCGATACCTCAGGAGCCCTGTTTGTCAGATCGTGGTTAGAATTTTCTAACGGAAATTTGAGAACATGATACAGGTGTACATCAGAGAGGTAACGTCGTGCTATGTTGATCGTCGTCTTGAGTTAGTGCAGGCGCGTTTAGCCACGTTTTGCCCGGCAAGTCTGGACGGTGGTGAAGGCTTGTTGAGTCAACCATCTACTCGCTAAGGCCGGACGGCGGTTGGACGTTTACGGAAGGTTGTGCCCGGAACTTGCCAGACGATTTTGATGTTCCTTCACCGTGCAGTTACCAGAATCCGAGCAACAAACGCAAACGACTTTGTCGAGGGCAGAGTTGTGCGGTTAGAGTACAGCACAGAAGTCACGAAGGCGATTCACCTTGAACTTACAAGTATTGTATTATTGTGTCTACAATTTTCAGAACGCTTTCCACCCGGGGCTTGTGGTGTGGGAAGGACTTATGGCTTCAGCAGATTGGAGCCCATATGTGAAAAATGGAAGCGAAATCGTAGGCAAAGAAGGCAAACTTTTACATCTGTAACTTAGAGAAGCTATCAACATGTATTTAAGGCGTAGAGAAATCAGGGTTGGCGCATACTTTAAAGAAGCCCATAGTTCAAGAAAGTACACATATACCATGACCCACCGGACATCTGGCACTAATCGTATGGAAATGCCAGACCGAGAGCTTCTGCATGTGGGTTCCATAAGGGGATACCGAAAGTTTTGAGAAATCCTTTGGATTCCCATGAATTGAGATTCTTGTAGTTGCAATTTTACAGAAAAATTGGTGACCTGCATCAACGTTTCAGTGGTAAGATTTTGATGACATGAATTAACAATTTTAATTTGTGTGTGAAGTTGTAACTTTTGTGAATCATGTGAATTTGTTGATGTATGTGTTGCCTGTATTGTTGGTATCGTGTTTCTATTATGCGACATGGAAGGCTACTGAGATGCTAACACCTTAATGCCATGTTGATTGATGCATTGCAATATAGGTGTAGTGTATTTGAGCCGTAAGCAATAGTAGTATGATGTAGCGTTTACGGACAGGATTTTTTCCCCCACCACAAAAACCCTAGGGCTATGCCCTAGAATTGGGGTAAAATCCTATCCCCAAACCGTACAACATACTACTATCCTCCAAACCCTAGGATGATGTGTCCGGTGAAATATGATAAATTAGAAAAAAATGATAAGATAAAATAAAAACAGAATATGAATATAGATTAAGTGAAATGATAAAATAAAATAAAAAATTTAGGCTTTTTTAAATTTGACGGTATTGTCCGTAGTAGATTCTATACAAAATTGACCAACCGCAGCAGTAGTATACTACCGATTATAGCCTGCCCCCAAAACCCTAAAGACGATAATAAATGATTAATAAATACAAGAGAAAACCCTAAAGAAATACTTACGTAATAAATAGGGAATAAATTACGTGATTAAATGTGAGTACGATAAAAAATAAATAAAAAATCTACAATAAAAAATAAATAAAAAAATCTACAATAAAAAGATAAAGTTAAAATTGAAAGTAAATAAAAAGTAAATTAATTAATGTTTCAATAAGATATATGTTAATTGTTCTTAAATCATTTCACCATTTTTAAAGATATGATATTTACCCATTCAACATATGCCGAATATTTTTTTTCATCTTCATTTTCAATATTTAAATCATAGAATTGTTTAGTTTTAATATGTGTAGGGGAGTCCTTGTGTTTAGAATCCAAATAATGTCTATGATACCCTTTTTCATTTATTCCATTATTTATGTCTTCATAACCTTTCTTTGTAATTTTTGTTAATATTTTTGTAAATGAGGTATCCATCCAAAAATCACAACAACCTTCATTTTTTTCGGGGTCAACTTTGACAATCCTTGGTTTGACATATATCAATTCACAAAGAATGTTTTGAGATTCTTCTTCATGCCTTTCTTTGAGTAAATTGCAAAATTTCAAATACTCATCACTCGATAATTTTGTTTTAACTTCGTCAACAAGATTTTGAATATCATGTGAAGTATTCATCTTGCTTTGTTTACACTATTGAGTTGCACTCTTTAAGTGGATTTTATTTTTTGAGGTTTTTTGTCCCCCTGAAAAAACCGAAGAAATTCACACAATTAAATTAAAAGGAAATCTTGCAGGTCCTCGATTGTTATTATTTGTTGGTGAATTTGCAATAGGTCGTGATGTCACTTGTGGTGATTGAATATTTGCAGATTTAATTAACTTTTTCTTTTTGGAATATTTTTTAAGTAGTATGATGTAGCGTTTGGCGACAAAATTTTCCCCCACCAACAAAACCCTAGGCTGCGCCTAGGGTTGGGGAAAAATCTTATCGCCAAACCCTACAACATCCTACTACCATCCAAACCCTAGACAATTCCGGTGAGCTTCCGGTGAATTTATCCGGTCCGGTGAGCTTCCGGTGAGCTTCCGGTGAATTTATCCGGTTCGGTGAGAGTTTCCGGTGGAATAAATATAAATTAAAAGCAAAAGTTTTAATTTAAAGATTCTAGTACGTTAAGATATTAGAAAGAGCTATGACAGAAATTAAAGAAATCATCGAGAATTTTAAAATAAAGGCAAATGAACATGTCAAAAAGCATGCTTTTCCTTCATTTGAGGAAGTGAATAAGAATATTGTTCAAGTTTTAGAAAAATCTTTTCACAACCGTGAAGCATTAATTGTTATGTATTCAGAATTTGGACCGACAACATATTTGTGTATGAAAGCTATTTATGAAAATCTTACAAATGAAAAATATATTAGGAACATAGGAAAGTCTTTGAATGAACAAGGAGGGTTTACCACAATGCACTCTGTATATTATCTTATCTGCAATTTTACTCCAATTATTAATTTTGAATTTAAAAAATGGTGGTTATCTAACCTTAATGAAACTTGGGATGGTATAGGTACATGGATTGGAAAATAATTTAAAATATGATAAATTAGAAAAAAAATAATTTATCATAAATAAAATAAAAATAATAAGAATAATAAAATGTAAATACGTTAAAATAAATCTAAATATAATTTATTAAAAAGTTACGACACAACTATATTTTCTTGTGTAATCGAAGGTTGTCGACTTAATTCTAATACAAATCGAAGTACATCAGCACTTGTCGAAAAATTTCCATTTAGTGAACTAATTTGAAGTTCGAGATTATTGTTTCCTATAACATTCGATGAAGCTACCAAGCTAAAAGGGTTACTTATTCCAGTAAATATAGCAAGACCCGAGCATTTTAGAATATATTCGTCTCCAATAATATTATTGACACCTTCATCAGCGTGTTGAATTTTGAATTTTACAGTATCTCTATTTATTTCGTTGTCTTGTAATTGAAATAAATACATTGCACTAAAAGAATTTTCTGCAAATTCTAAAATACGAATACTTTGTCCGGGTATTGGATTATTTCTTGGAAAATTTCTTATATCAAGATTTTGATATTGTAAAGTTTTTGTTTCAAAGACGTCTTTTACCGTAACTTTGAGTAGTATGATGTAGCGTTTGGCGACAAAATTTTCCCCCACCAACAAAACCCTAGGCTGCGCCTAGGGTTGGGGAAAAATCTTATCGCCAAACCCTACAACATCCTACTACCATCCAAACCCTAGACAATTCCGGTGAGCTTCCGGTGAATTTATCCGGTCCGGTGAGCTTCCGGTGAGCTTCCGGTGAATTTATCCGGTTCGGTGAGAGTTTCCGGTGGAATAAATATAAATTAAAAGCAAAAGTTTTAATTTAAAGATTTTAGTACGTTAAGATATTAGAAAGAGCTATGACAGAAATTAAAGAAATCATCGAGAATTTTAAAATAAAGGCAAATGAACATGTCAAAAAGCATGCTCTCCCTTCATTTGAGGAAGTGGATAAGAATATTGTTCAAGTTTTAGGAAAATCTTTTCACAACCGTGAAGCATTAATTGTTATGTATTCAGAATTTGGACCGACAACATATTTGTGTATGAAAGCTATTTATGAAAATCTTACAAATGAAGAATATATTAGGAACATAGGAAAGTCTTTGAATGAACAAGGAGGGTTTACCACAATGCACTCTGTATATTATCTTATCTGCAATTTTACTCCAATTAGTAATTTTGAATTTAAAAATGGTGGTTATCTAACCTTAATGAAACTTGGGATGGTATAGGTACATGGATTGGAAAATAATTTAAAATATGATAAATTAGAAAAAAATAATTTATCATAAATAAAATAAAAATAATAAGAATAATAAAATGTAAATACGTTAAAATAAATCTAAATATAATTTATTAAAAAGTTACGACACAACTATATTTTCTTGTGTAATCGAAGGTTGTCGACTTAATTCTAATACAAATCGAAGTACATCAGCATTTGTCGAAAAATTTCCATTTAGTGAACTAATTTGAAGTTCAAGATTATTGTTTCCAATAACATTAGATGAAGCTACCAAACTGAAAGGGTTACCTATTCCAGTAAATATAGCAAGACCCGAGCATTTTAGAATATATTCGTCTCCAATAATATTATTGACACCTTCATCAGCATGTTGAATTTTGAATTTTACAGTATCTTTATTTAGTTCGTTAGCTTGTAATTGAAATAAATACATTGCACTAAAAGAATTTTCTGCAAATTCTAAAATACGAATACTTTGTCCCGGTATTGGATTATTTCTTGGAAAATTTCTTATATCAAGATTTTGATATTGTAAAGTTTTTGTTTCAAAGACGTCTTTTACCGTAACTTTGCCGTTAGCTCGTTCAATATAATTTGTTGTTCCTTGTACATCAAGCCATTTTGAACTTCCCCCACTCGGTGCATTTCCATTAACGGTTGTACATTGTAGATTTTTACAAATCAAATCTTTACCAAAAGACGTCATTTTTATTCTATAATATAATTATATAATATATAAAATTACAATTTAAAATCAGGTTTAATCCAAACCAATAATCCTGAACCCTGAGTTGTTATAACTTTACTTTCCATACACACACCAATAATTCCAACATTATTTGTAGTAATTTGTGAAGAATTGACTGATCCTCCCGAAGCACAACCTAACATTTGACCTTTGACATAACTTCCATCAATAGCTTTGCAAGTTGTGAATCATTTTGTACAAACAAAACAAGAATTTCCGTTGTTTGAATTCTGAACACAAACTCCAATAGGCATACAATTTTGATTAGATTGACTTGCCGAAGCTGCATATATTTTTACACCATTTACATCTGAAAAATCATCAGAAAATTGAACAATATCTCCAGCATTTATTGTAACTCCGGTATTATTTACAAAAGTAAATACATCACCGGTATGAGGAACCGGACTTGTGGGTAATGTTGCCGTATATGCATTTGTCAAACCTGTCAAAGGAATTCCTAAGGTCGTCAATGATGATGTTGGCGTTGTATATGCCCAGTCTATGCTATTTACAAGTCGTATAGCACTACAATCCAAATCTCCGCTTAAATTAATGTTATTTCCAGAATTACCGACAGCCAAAACTTGACTTAATGAACCAATACTTCCATTATTAATAGCACCAGATTTTATTTCACCGGAAACCGAATCATAATACAATTGTAAATTTTCTAATGTCACATCAGGACTTGGTCTTATAGGTTTTACCGTAAATGAACTTGGATTTACAGAATTTAATTCAACACCGGTTGCATTTATACAAATAGTATTGTTGACAGACGAAGTTCCTCCGGTATTCTTATTAGCATATGAACCTAGTGACACTGAATTTAGACCACTAAAAACTTCGCCTGCAAATCTTCCTACAGAAACAGATTCCACACCGGCGTTACTTTGTCCGGAATCATCTCCTAAATTTACCGAATAATTCCCAGCTTGGTCATATCCACTACCTGAACCTAAAGCCAAAACATCAATTCCACAACCGAATGAACCAGCATTTCTGCATATTAATATTGCACGTTGTGCATTTATATATCCGTCATCATTTGTTGTTTCACCAATACGAATTTTAGCATCTTGAGTACCGCCTCTAATCCTAATTAAAGCACCATCAATTTCATCTTGATTTATCGTAAATTTTCCAGTTCCGGTAAAAGAAATGTCATTTGTGGTAGTTGTACTTCCTTGGTCGGTAACAGATTGTAAATTTTGGTTAGCCCCGGAAGGCAAGTTTTGAAGCAAAGACCCGTCACCAATAAATTTCCCAGAATTCAAAGTAATATCACCTGTGTTTAAAATCAAAGGTCCATCATTTAAAAGTACACCGGCTCCAAGCGGTTCGGTGTCGAGCGTTAATTGCATAAATGACCATTCATTTATACCATTGTCTCCTATTTTCAATCTCGTTTGAGAAACAGGATCTAAAGATTTAATTTCAAAAGAACTATCAAGTTCATCTAAACCTATCGAAAATTTTGATTTACTTGCAGGATTATTTAAAATAAAATCATAAAAATTAATATTATTCACTAAATTTAAATCACCGTCAGTCTGTAATTTCATAAATTCTCTTTGATTATTTACATCTGAATTATCAATAAATGAAATATCTCCACGGTATAAAAAATCTGAAGCCATATGAATTGTTTGACAAGGATTTGAATTATCACCTATTTGATTTACATTTAATTGATTAATTGTTAATGGGTCCGGAACGGTTATGGGACCAGGGTCGGTTACATTGTTTAAAGTTGTAAGAAATACATTTTTGCCGAAAGAACTCATATATCTATATATATTATAATACGATTTTTAAATTTACGGTTGAGCAAGTTTCATAAACACCGTTCCAAATTTATCATTTGGATTCGCTTTGAATACATATAATCCATTTACTTGTGTAATATCTTCAACCGGAGGAACATTAGTTGTATCTACGATAGGCAAACCATTAAATCTTACTTTCATTTTATTTGCTTTTGCAGCCATATTCAAATTTACAATACCGGGGTCCCCGCTTTGAGAACCGTCAATATCTAAATAAATATCAGCTCCAACCATTTGTAAAGTTGTTTTTGTTGTTTTATTTTTTTTACCAATAAATACTGCATTTCCTACATTAACATTTTGATTCATGATTAATTCTTTTCCAAAACTAGACATTGTATATAATATATCACACGAAGAAAGAATTTGCAGGTTTTAGAATTGGATTATTTAAAGGATGTTGTTCGGGAAAGGTAAACATTGAAGTTTTCAAAGTTGGTTTATCTCCATGTCCAAAAATATAAGATTTATATCCAGCTAATTCATTTACATTTGAAATTTTGGCTGGGGGTAAAGTTATGTCACTTATCGATTTACAAGGCAATTGTTGCATAGAAGGTGGTCTAAACCCGGACATTTGCATTAGAGATGGTGGTAATTCAGCTTTATTTTGACCTATACGTTCACCTAAACTTGTAGGTGAGTCATTTGGTTGAAATCGATTCATTTTTTTATTATGTATAATAATAAATAAACATTTAAACAATCAATTCAATCATACGCCCAACACCTACACGCAAAACACTTGTACACGCACAAAATACAAACACTTCATTATTAGTTAATACTTGTTCAGTTGTGTTTGTGCCTTCACTAGTCTCTAAATACATCATAGTGTTAAGACTGCGAGAGTCTAAACCAGAAATTGAGCGTACGCCCATATCACTAGACATATTTAAGCGAACCATAAAAGTGAAATAATGGTTTACCCAATCTTCAAAACTATTGACTTTACAACCACATTTTGTCATATATTGGTCAGCTTTCGCCACACACATCGAATTGAAATATCCTAATGCATCGTTTCGGTAATTTGGAATATAAAGATTATTCACATTGAATTGTGCACTTCCTAGTCTTCCAGTTTGAAGTCAAAGTAACTTGGTATATAAGTAGGACCGATTTTATTGTCGATTTGCACAAGACCGAGGGATTTGGTTTGATAATCCCCTATACGTTGGACAGCATATATTTCATCAATCGATTGAGAACTTAAACTAAATCGTGTAGATTTATTCATACCGTCGTGTGAAGATGTGAAAGAATAGTAATTCTTGAACGGAATTTCAAGAAATCCATCTCTTTTTAATTTTGCGTCGACTGCCGAATCATATACTCCATTTGAGAAGGTGATAGTTTCAATTGTAAAATAAAGTTTTTGTAAAGTAAATCTTCCACCTGAAATTAAAGCTTGTTGACCGTCGTTATTTAAACCATTTCCTAATCCCAAGCTATTTTGAACAGCACCTAAAACTTCCGGACCATGCAAATAAAATCGAAGTTGAATAGGTGGCAAAAGAGATGTATCTAAATAACTAGGCTCGCTCTCTCCTATAAAGCTTCTAAATTCTTGAATTATAAAAGGTCGAAATGTTTTATAATAATCAAGGTCGGTCACTTCAATTTCTTGGTTTTGTAAAACTCTTTGATAACTAATTTCTTTATTTAAAGTAGTTTGTAAATTGTCTAGAACCGTAGCGACGGTGCTGTATCCATTAAAACCACTTTGGATTTGCACACCTCCAGCCGTGCATTCTACCCGAGAGATTAATTTTTCTAAACCATTTGGAAGCATTGTTCTCAAAAAATCAGCACCTCCCGGAATGGTAATATTGGCATCGTTCGCTCGAGCTTCACAATGCATCGAAAGTGATGGCATGTGGCACGCGTGGGTGGACGGGGGTTACATACTTAAGTGCATAATTTCGGAAAATGTTATTATACGGCTTGATATTTTTGGAGAAGTTTGGAGAAGGTTTGGACAAACTCAAAAATATAAAATTTTGACATTTAGGGTTTAGGAGTAGTCGTGCGGGGCCATTTTGGTCACGGCAAACCGCAGGAAATCGTGTTTTGCACTTGGCATGCATGCGCGTCGCATGAATGTGTTGATAAAAGGTCACCGCCGAGTTTGGGGAGGTGCACCAAGTTAGTTGAAGGCACTTGAAAGTTGCATAGCCAAGATTTTAGGGTTTTAGGGTTGCTGGCGGGTGAAATATTGGCGGTGAGAGCAGGGGTTTCGCGTATGCGGGGTCCGCTATAAAGTGCATAATTTCGGAAAATGTTGTTATACGGCTTGATATTTTTGGAGAAGTTTGGAGAAGGTTTAGACAAACTCAAAAATATAAAATTTTGACATTTAGGGTTTTGGAGTAGTCGTGCGGGGCCATTTTGGGCACTGCAAACCGCAGGAAATCGTGTTTTGCACTTGGCATGCATGCGCGTCGCATGAATGTGTTGATAAAAGGTCACCGCCGAGTTTGGGGAGGTGCACCAAGTTAGTTGATGGCACTTGAAAGTTGCATAGCCAAGATTTTAGGGTTTTAGGGTTGCTGGCGGGTGAAATATTGGCTGTGAGAGCAGGGGTTTCGCGTATGCGGGGTCCGCTATAAAGTGCATAATTTCGGAAAATGTTGTTATACGGCTTGATATTTTTGGAGAAGTTTGGAGAAGGTTTGGACAAACTCAAAAATATAAAATTTTGACATTTAGGGTTTAGGAGTAGGCGTGCGGGGCCATTTTGGTCACGGCAAACCGCAGGAAATCGTGTTTTGCACTTGGCATGCATGCGCGTCGCATGAATGTGTTGATAAAAGGTCACCGCTGAGTTTGGGGAGGTGCACCAAGTTAGTTGAAGGCACTTGAAAGTTGCATAGCCAAGATTTTAGGGTTTTAGGGTTGCTGGCGGGTGAAATATTGGCTGTGAGAGCAGGGGTTTCGCGTATGCGGGGTCCGCTAGAAAGTGCATAATTTCGGTAAATGTTGTTATACGGCTTGATATTTTTGGAGAAGTTTGGAGAAGGTTTAGACAAACTCAAAAATGTTATTTTTTGACATTTAGGGCTTTGGAGTAGTCGTGCGGGGCCATTTTGGGCACTGCAAACCGCAGGAAATCATGTTTTGCACTTGGCATGCATGCGCGTCACATCAAAATTGTGATGCCCCAAGTTTGTTCAAATGCTTGAGCATAAATATGCAAAAAATGTTATCATTATTGCATTGTGAATGCCAAATCCCATACTATATATTTGAATGCAAAAATTGCAACAGTGATAACACGCGCTCATGCTCGGCAGCAGGCATCTTGTACACATCCCCTCTTTTAACTAGGCGCACATCGGTTGCACGCACGGCTTCACAAGAGATCAAGCACTTTTTACTTGTGTCTAGTATGTAGTCATCTCTCACATCGGCATCTTCCCATTCAAAGTACCTCCCCGAAACCACAAATTCTCCCGGGGCAAAATATTGCCCATAGTCATCTCGGCGCCCCCTAGGTCCAACCTCCGTCACGGCGGATAACGCCTTCACCAAGTAGTAGGCGTGTGTGCGGTCCGCCGGGTCTCGGTGGACCGCGATGATGCATCCGCGCCGCACCGCTACACTCACATCACTCGCATACACCTCCACCAACTCCCGCACCCTTGCCGCGTCCGCACCCGTTGCGGGCGTCAATTCCACCTCCCTCCACAAATCCACATGCGAGCTCTCCAAACAGTTCTCGGACGTCGGCATGGACGACACACATTCTGCATAGCATGACACGCAATAGCATGTTATGTCCTGTCGCGCACCAGCAACTTCCCCTCCACGCCCGATCGCACCGAATGCAGTTGCAAAGTGCGCTCCAAAGATTTGTATGCGATGCGCGCCGTGTGATCAACCGCCGACAAACCTCCTGCCACCTCTTTCGTCGCGTCCTCGGGAACTAGATAAAAAAATCGTTGATTGAATGCGGCCCTCGACTTCGTGTAGCTGGTGTCCGCGCGTGTGCGCAACCTCTCCACACAAAAAGCATAGAGATCGGCCGCACACAAGATCTTCCCATACCATTTGTCACCCTCCGAAATTACCGCCACCGCCGCTGCATGCTTCACGTGTGCCCCGCTCCGTCCTGCTCCCCTTTAGCATGCGCCGTCTCAAAGAAGTTCCGCTGACAAGGAATCCCCAGCGACCATTCCATTTTGCTGTTCCCCACGTCCGCGAATCCCGCCGCGCACTTGTTCTGCCCCGCACAGCCATCCGCCCATTCGTGAATAAATATTGGCTTCGGAATCCCCCTTTTCTCAAAGTACTCCTTGATGATCACCTCTCGCATGTACCGAATGAATCTGTGATCATGCTTGCGGTCATCACTGATAAAGTACACATAGTCCTTTATCACAACCGGGTTCTCCGCCGTGGACTCTACCCCATCGACTTCCTTGCACGCGTGCCGCCATAATACACACACCAACACAGTAGCCTGCTTCACCACCCAGTGCAAACTCCGAACTTCCCTCGGGATGTTCAACGAATGGTTCTCGGAGAAGTCGAAACACCACGCCGTATGCCCCAACGGCAAATCCGTGATACACGTCTTAAATTGACGGTGCTGGTGCAAGGCCATGAATGTATGGTAAGCATAGGGACGCAAAAACGGGCAGTCCCCGACGCCATTTAGCCTCCGCCACTTCCACGATTCCGACGCCGCGTCCTCGCACAGAAAGCGTCCATTGCACCGACAGTTTGGCGACTTCCCCGGTTCGTGCCCCAGCAACAGCGTTTGCAGCTTAGATATCAACGCCCCCAATTTCGTCTTCTTCTGCAAAAACTGCAACCTCCTAACCTCTTTCCCTTCGTCGTCGTACTTGCCCGCACTCAGAGTCTCATAGCACGACCACCTCACCTCCTCCGCATATTGCACCTCCTTCTCGCACACTTTAAAGTTCTTCAAACCTCCGCACTGTTTGCA
>LGRX02013575.1:0-13938 GCA_001247695.2 Cymbomonas tetramitiformis | reverse complement strand
TAATACTTAGTGTTGTCTCGCGTGTTGTCACCAAGCCTTATAAACTCGCGATCTCGCTCCCAAAGTGACCAAAAACCGTTCGATCGCCGATCGTTCGGTTTTTTGTCACTTTGGGAACACGTCTGAAAATACTCAGTGTTGTCTCGCGTGTGGTCACCAAGCCTAAACTTACGATCTCACTCCCAAAGTGACCAAAAACCGTTCGATCGGCGATCGTTCGGTTTTTTGTCACTTTGGGAACACGTCTAAAAATACTTAGAGAAAATACCAAGCCGACTTCAGTTCTCACATAAACGTACGGTTTACGCCCTCCCGAATCTGGAATTCACGGCCGTGAATATTAAATTCACGGCCGTGAATATTAAATTAAGGCTTCACTGCACGTATGTATACCCCACACTGTTTGCGAGTAAATTAGATTAGTAAAACATTTTCCAACGTTCGTAACGCACATAGATATATCATTTAGACTCCTAGGTAGGAGTTTTTTGAGCTCTTGACTGAGCCGATCCGTGGCCGCATCAGCTCAGTTTGCAGTCGCGACTGCGAGCTAAGCTGATAGGCCCTTATAACTTTCATGCACATCGCAACAAAACTCAAACAGCGGAGGGGTTCTCGTGCGTTCTAGCGCACGATACTTGGCACCAATATTGCTAACAACAATATTGGTGCACCCTCAAACGCACAACCTCTGATTTAAGCTATGCGCAAAACGCGTGCTGCACATGGGTTTGGGTACATGCAAACCCAAACCCAAACATGCCAAACAGCAAAGGGCTTCCCGTGAGTTCCAGCGCACGTAACTTTGCAAAAGTATTACTAAGATATATATCTTTTAGTTGCCAAAGGCCCAAGGCCTCAAAAGCCTTGTGCACGACGCCATCAATTTATTTCTTTGGCAGAATTATTGGGTTTGTGTTTTCTGGAAACAGCAGCTCAGGCAGTGGGGACCCGCTGCCGACGGTGAAACAACGGATCACTAAGCTTGGGTAAAACACAAGATATACCCGAGTTGGGTGCCACAGGCTGACCACCGAAGACGACACACTGGGAATGACACTAGACTGTACGAACTAGTCGTAGTGTCAATTCCAGCACACCACCTCATATGAGGTGGGCCAACTAGTGACACTCACCACCCTAGCTACTAGAGTTTACAGATAAATGTCAGGATGTTAACTCTAGGAAGCTAGTCAAAGTCACAGGCTAGCAAAATGACACTGCTAAGCCTAGGAATTGCTAGGACCATATTGGTCTGCTAAAATTAATGCTTTGCCAGCTAGTGGTGGGTGAACCTACAAATCTCGCCTGTCTGCATGTGATGGAAGAATGTAAAATAAAAAGTCTGCCTGTCGGTTTTGCTAAATTCTCTGCGAACTGAAAGGTCTACTGCCATAAAATGTTCGTCTTAATGTGTAAAGCTGCCCGCAAGTGGTGAGAAATAATACAACATTCTGCAGCCCAAAACTACAGCAAGCGGTGGAGAAATGTAACAGGGAACACCGCCTGTATGTTTAGAGAATTAATAATAGCCATCACCAGAACCGTAACCAGCATCTTCCCCATAGTAAGAAACTAAGAATCTTCATCATAAAAATCTGCACCACCAGTTTCGTCGGAATCGTGAGCCCCTGCCTCCCAGGCAGCCCACTCTTCTGCGGTGTACTCTTCCTCGTCGTTTACAGTAGGCTCATCTCGAAAAGAAACTGCGCCAACATGAAACTCGCTCTGCGGTAAAAACTCTTCCCCAAGTGGGGCCTCGAAACTTCCGCCATAAGAATCCTGTTGAAAACCTGTGTCCAGCTCGGAATCCCGTTCCAATCGATCGGACGAAAAATGCGGAGCGGCCAAGTGGCCATCTTGCTCCTCTTCCTCCTCACAACTGTCGCTGGAATCATCGAAATACCCAAGTGGGTACTCCGATTCATCCTCATCCTCACTAGGCAAATACTCCTCATAACTGTGAACAACCCCAGAGCCCATATAGGGAGGTACAATGGGAGGCGCATGGACATAGTGAACTTCGGTTACCACAGGAGGGGCCTGTGGCACCATCTCGCTTGCCCTAGTGGCACTAGGCAAGGGTCTAGTGGTGGAAACTTGGGTTGAAACTGATTTTGTCGATAAGATGGCCGGGGCCTCACCGATCCCTTTGTCACAAGGTTGCGATTTAAAACCACAGAAAATCCCGGAACCATGTGCGTCCAAGGCACCACCAACTGTGGTCTCCCCAATCACAACTATCTCTAAAATAATAGGCGGATCTGCGGTGGAAAATGTCGGACAAATCTGTGGCTCACGAAAATGCGCAATAGCTTTGCTCATAGAAGAGCACAAAGAGATCAACTGAGACCTCTTGAGAGTCGAGACTCTCGCAAAACCAGTGGCAATAGATTCCAAAAGAGCTAGGAGCTCTTCACTCTCCAAAATCTGCGATGAAGTCGTAATCGAATAAAGAAACGAATACAAATCCAAATAAAGATCGCAAACGAAAATTGCCGAAGAGCACCACCCCGTCGTAATCACCCAAAGCCGTAAGCAGCCGCCTCCAGAAAATAGGCAGAATCTGCTTCCAAACGTCCCACAAGGAGTGGGAACGCTCAACTGAAAAATAGCGCGGAAATAAAATGAAATTCTGCTCTAAAATTCAGCTCACGCAAACGTGAGAGGGACCATAACCTGCTGGAAACAGCAGCTCGGGCAGTGGGGACCCGCTGCCGACGGTGAAACAACGGATCGCTAGACTTGGGTAAAAGACAAGATATACCCAAGCTGAGTGTCACAGGCTGACCACCGAAGATGACACACTGGAAATGACACTAGACTGTACGAACTAGTCGTAGTGTCAATTCCAGCACACCACCTCATATGAGGTGGGCCAGCTAGTGACACTCACCAACAGTGTTCGAGTTTACCCAAACCCAATACATGCCAAACTGAAAAGTAATTCCCGTGCGTTATAGCGCGCGAAACTATGCACAAATATTTACAAGACATATATCTTTCGGTTCTCAGAAGCTCGAGGTTTGAGATAACTTGTTGGCAAAACCATCGATTTATTTCTTTGGCAGATCTATCGGGCTTGGGTTCGAATGTTTCCAAACCCAATACATGCTAAACAACGAAGGGCTTCCCGTGCGTTCTAGCGCACGTAACTGCGTAGAAATATTGCCAAGATATTTATCTTTGATATATTCGAAGCACAAGGTCTAAGAAAGTCCGTGCGCAAAATGGTATAACTATTTCTTTGACACATATTTTAGCGTGATATACAAACTCATAAATCTGGGTCAAAGAAATAATATGTTAACTTCGCGCACAAGCTATCGCAAACCTTGCACTTCATAAAAGTGAAATATATACATCTTATCGATATATTTTGCAAAGTTACGTGCGCTAGAACTCACGGGAAGCCCTTCGTTGTTTGGCATGTTTGGGTTTGGGTTTCAAACCCAAAACGTATCATGCCAGCACGCGGCCGTCTTTAATAAACTCAACGGCTTGCCATATGCTCTTGAGGGTGCACTGATATTGATATAAAGAATATCACTGCCAAGTTTCGTGAGAAGATTCTCACGAAAACTCCTATTATGCAAAGCCGCAAGTGGTTGAAACCATCTCACACCGCACCAACTTAGCTTGCAGTCGCGACTGAAGGCTAAGCTGATTCGGTTGCGGATGGGGCCAATCGATAGCTCAAACGAAAGGTATTCACCTAATGAATACAAACGATTTAGAATCGAATGGTGGAAAAAATTATGCTTCATGCTACATGCAAAAAATTGTTTAGAAGAAGGGGGTGTGCCAGACGCAAAATATTGCACACGCTGAACCGCTTGCGCTTGTACCTCCGGCGTGGGGCACCTACGCTAGTGATAGTACATAGTACAAACGATAGATGGCATGTGACATATAATCTATTCCCCAGAAATGGTCATGATTTATATTCCCCATTTAGCACTTTTCTATTCCCGAATCATTATGCTACCCGGGAATATCAGCAAAGCTTCAACTGTGTACCCACCACTGAGCTTGCCACTCGCTATTCACCGAGACCATGCTCATTATAGTTTTTGTCGTATAAGGCAGATATCTTGAAGAGGAAAGCGGCACCCGATTAGTAACATCCTGACCAAATGGTTGACTTGGATTGTAAACAGGGAAATGCATTTCACGGCGCATGTGCATTCATATCACTAGCAATTGGGATTATTTGTGTATGCCTTTTCACCGAATGCTTGATCGTCCACTTTTTCTGTACCTGTACTTAATTTTTGATGTTCCTTAAGCATCGCTACCGTTGTGTGCTTCAGCTCCTCAATACCCTCTGATGTCATGACGGACACCTGAGCATCACGCAAGTGAAAGTCCATCCCCATACCCACAAGAGTCATCTACTATGCATACATCGAGCCCTCCCCCTAGCAAGCCTGAAAAAAACGAAGAGGTTCTTTCACATGCCAATGAACCCTCATCCCAAAATCATGAAGCCACGTGTTGCTTTTGAATGGCGCGCGCCAAAGCATTTCAAAACAAGCGCCACGCGGAGAAGACAACGCAAAAACTGAAATTTGATTGTCATTTGGCCAACTTCATTGGTATCACCGTCTACCAAATTTCTTACCAAGGCATTCATGATGGAAATGAGTAATCAAATTGCTAAGGTAGTTCCCGAGATTCCTTGGAAACCGGTTGATCCTTTTTCTGTTGAACCATTGGATCAACAACAAGTTTTCAGTTTTTCATGATTGATTGTTTTCTGAAGAGAGTCCCACCCGAAACTGCGACATTCTCTCAGCATAGGAATCTATAATTGTTGCGCCACACATTACAAAAACCTTCGCCAGATTCCGCAGCAGTGAAGACCGTGGGCCATTCGGCATTGGGACCAAATTGACATATGAAGGTATCTTCTGCTAGTGACTGCAATATTCTGACCGAGAATGGCAAGGACTTTGGGCAAGATGGTTGCTCTTCGCCTGGCATTTCTGCGGGCAAAACAGTCGCAGTCTTGCAGCAGTTGCAGCAGCAGATCTTTCATCGGACCGTTTTGGATCAGACAGCGCTATCCGGGCACGCGTATCCACACTGAATGTATGCCTAAAGACTCACTTACCAAGACTGTTGAGAAGAGGTGCTGCCTTGAGGAGAAGCGTCTTTTAAAGCTTCCGTATGGGGCCAGGCGTGGGAGTCCCTTACGTACACGGCCTATGATGTTGGACAATGACTTGCCTCAATCTTATGAGGTGTGCGGTAATGAGACTTCCCAAGCGAGCCACCTCGTTAACAAAGTGCACGCACAACTGTTGCGCCTGTGGCGAGCCTCGTTGTCTCAGCGTGGAGCTATCGTCTGTATAGGCGGAGGTCTCTGAGATCGAGACCCATCGTTAAACTTGGCGTGGGAGATATCAAGTTTTGCCTGCCATGTGACATATTTGATCGTGGCAACCTGATTGGCCAAAAATTCTGAAATGGGTCCGTCTCGTGACAAGAATCGACTCTGTGACATCTAATGTCACGCGTGATCTCTTTTTGTTATCGTCGAAAATATCGAACAAGGATGTCACGCACGACATCAGATGTCACAGAGTCGCTTGGTGTCACGCTTCAAGCCATTCCTCTGAAATCGCGCGTCTGAAATATTATATAAAAGGATTGGACGGTAAAAAAAGAGCGTGACACTAGCGTGACACGCCACACCAAAGCGTGACACAGATCTTCTCGCACAAGGTCACGCTATCTTCTTGCAAATCCTGGGTTGCAATTTCATTCTACATCATATCAATCATAGTGATGGCCAACTTGATGATGTGAAGTAAAGCGCAAAGCAGGTGGGCCCCGGGTGACGAGTTTCAACCCTAGGTGCTCCCGCACTTGAGCGGTCGGTGCTCCTGGCTTCAGCCGGGATGGAGGGAGGGAGCTGCGGCACCGGTTGACCGCAGTGGTGATCCTACTCGGCCTCAGCCAACAAAAGGGCATGGGGTAGTGGGAGTCGGCTCAGGCGGTGGAGCACGTTGCTCTCGGATCATATATTGTAGATCGGATCGGATCTATGGATGGTGGAGCCGTAAGAGGGATTGTAGATCGGATCGGATCTATGGATGGTAGAGCTGTAAGAGGGACCGAAGATCGGACCGGATCTATGGATGGTGGAGCTGTAAGAGGGATTGCAGATCGACTTAGATCTATGGATGGTGGAGTCAGAAGTAGGGATTGCAGATCGGATCGGATCTATGGATGGTGGAGCTGTAAGAGAGGATCATGCGATCGGATCGGATCTATGGATGGTGGAGCTGTAAGAGGGATTGCACGGATCGGATCTATGGATGGTGGAGTTGTAAGAGGGATTGTGATCGGACTTAGGATCTATGGATAATGGTTTTGTAAGAGGCATTGCGTGATCGGATCGGATCTATGGATGGTGGAGCTGTAAGAGGAGATTGTATATCGGATCGGATCTATGGATGGTGGAGCTGTAAGAGGGATTGCAGATCGGATCGGATCTATGGATGGTGGAGCTGTAAGAGGGATTGCAGATCGGATCGGATCTATGGATGGTGGAGCTGGAGGGATTGCAGATCGGATCGGATCTATGGATGGTGGAGCTGTAAGAGGGATTGCAGATCGGATCGGATCTATGGATGGTGGAGCTGTAAGGTGGAGATGGGGGCTGGGGTACCCCGACCAGGGGTGAGGGGCGCGGACCCTTATTGCGCTGGGCATTTCCTCTGCGACCCGGCTCAGCGCCTCCGCGAATCCATCCGAGGCTGCCTCGAGGCCTTGGTGCTGCGCGTCGGGGTGCAGGTTTATCCGCAGATCTTCGTGCTGCCGCTCACTGTCCCGCTGCTCGGCCTTCCAGATTCCATCCAGCGGTGAGGGCTCCTCATCCCCCGGGCTGAGGATCCCCTCCAAACGCTCGGAGGGGTCCGAAGGCTCATAGCTCCTTGCCTCCGCTGCCAGAGGCAGCAAGTCGGACTTGGAGAGCACGTCAAGCCACGGCCGGCCTGCGCCGCACCCCGCCACCCACCATCATCCTGCAGGGAAGTGCGCACAGCGGTTAGCGGAGAGCCCAGAGCGCAGCGGTGAGCGGAGAGCCCACGAAGGCGTACATACCCTGCCGGGAACCGCCTTCAGGCACCACACCGAACGTCGTGATGCACGCATTTGACGTCAGCCCAACACCACTCCAGCGGAGCGAGTAAGTATGCAGGATGTGATCGTACACATGCATATACACATATAGTTACGCGTGTGTATGCTTATCCTTGCGACTCCTTTGGCACCCCGAAGCCACAGGAGACTGCGCTATGTACCCATGCCGGGGATCAAAGGGCTCAGCACACACTTCGGGACACTCATCCGGATTCTCCGGAGCTCACTAGTGAAGAATGGGACCCCCTAAGCCTCGCTGTGCCACCCGAGCCCCTCTGCATCTGCACCACCAGCGCACTGCCGCCTTGTGCCTGAAGCCGGTTCATCCCTGCCCCCCGAGTTGCGCGTGCGCGTGTGTGTGGCTCATCCCTGGACGATTTCTTTGGCACCAAATAGCCATAGAATGTCGGCTGCACCATGTTCCCACACCGGGGATCAAAGGATTCTTCCTAAGTCAGCTGCAGCTGTGTGGGGCAGCTGGAAGCTTTTCCGGTACAGCACCGCGCAGCACCGGTACAAGAAATAAAAGCCGAGCAGACATCCGAGGACTCACTCAGGCGTGGCAAATGCCGTCACCAGTGTGGCGCTTTGCTTGGTCAAAACGTTCACGAGCTGCGCTTTCTGGAGTGTCACGTCAAAAATTAGATCCGACTTCATCTTCACCGAGCAAATCGGTTTCAAAGTTAACTGCAGGCCCCGGCGTCCAAGCCGCGGCGCGCTCTAGTGGTGCGCCTCCACGGCTGAATTATGTAACATGCACGGCCAAGATTACCAGCATGGATGAAGGGAAAATGAAACCAACGGTGGGCGCCAGAGTGCTCCCCGCACAAACCGAGGGATGACACGGAATGTGGCTTCGAAAGCCAGGCTGCCCAAATCAAGGAATTCATTCAGAACGTAGATTCAAATGAATCAAGGGACAGCGCAGGCTGTGGGTTCAAAGGCCGCTTAAATCAAGGAACGCTGCAGAGTGCAGATTCAAGCATCCCGCATCTCTCCTCACAACAAGCAGCAAGAGCAGACTCGTCTGCAATGCCAAGCAAGAGGTGGCTCATATAGGATGCCACGGGAATAGCTGGACCCCACCACCAACCTCAGCCTGGTGGCCCCACGAGGTCTGCGCCGAGTTTCCAGGTCCGCCCCCTCAGCCTGGTGGCCCCACGAGGTCTGCGCCGAGTTTCCAGGTCCGCCCCCTCAGCCTGGTGGCCACGAGGTCCACGCCGAGTTTCCAGGTCCGCCCCCTCAGTCCTCCGTGAAGGTGGAATGAACGCAGGAGCCCCACCTTGTGTCCAAGATGTGCAACATTTGCGGGATCCAGGCTCTCTCCTCTGAGGTCGTCCGACTCGGCATCACACTTAGACGGAAATGCGGAGGTAAGCCTTCAGTGCTCGGTATGTGAGGATGCCCAATAGACCGGTACACAACGGGCTTGGCGTGGAGGAGGGCTGGCGCGAGAGCGGTCAGAGCAGAAAAGGGCCTGCGGGCTTGATCACATTAGAAGCAAGCACCTCGGGAGGCGCTCAGCGGAGGGATCACAGCCAGGGGGCAGACAGGGGGCCGACCCGGGGCAGCGATCACAGCCAGGCGATGTGGGGGGCCACTTGGGACCGAGTGGCAGTGATCACAGCCAGGGGGGCGCTTATAGGGGTACACTGGGACCCGAGGCAGCGATCACAGCCAGAAGGAGCAACATCAGACCTGGGAGGCATCACAGCAGGGGGGGCGATAGGGGGCCACTGTGGATCTCGAGGCAGCGATCAGCTGTGGGGGCGATAGGGGAGCCATCATAGGACCCGAGGCAGCGATCACCGCCAGGGGAGCGCATAGGGGGGCCATCAGACCGCGAGCAGCCTACCAAGGAGATCTTGACAGGGGGCAGAGTCAAGAGAATAGAGACGTAGCCAAGCAGATGTAGACACAGATTATGGACGAGCGATCGTAGCCAGCCAATCACCACACTCGCACAGTCAAGCCTCATCCAGGTGTATAGGATCGCTGCCTAGACCTGGTTGGAGCGGGGGTTGTGGCTTCGAGCGGTTTTCGCCGTTGGCCAGGAGAGCCACGTGTCCTGCGTCCCCTGCGTGCGCGCGGCGCTGGGGAGAGCCGGGACAGGTGCGGACGCACTGGGCGGCACGAAGCCCGCTGATCATAGCCAGCCCGCCATCATCCCCGAGGATGTGACAAGGTTTTAGGAACAGAGCGGGGCCGTGCCAAGATACCACCGACGCACACACATCTCAATCCAAATGCAATGGAGTATGGATGGGTGTATGTATGTACCAATCACTGCCAAACATGTGAGACTGCGCAACATCACGCAACTCTGCATGTTGATTGTACCAGGCTCACTCCGATATCCTCTGATTCCCGGTGTAAGCGATTCCGGCTGGCATGCCCCCCGGTGGCTTCACAGTCGATGAACGGATGAGCCATACACAGAACGGCATGAGATCCGCCGACAAAAGCCAGCCCACCATCATCCCCGTGGAGTGAGAAGCATTCAGGAACTTTACAGCTGTACATCCGATACATGTAATCTACGCAACCCGGGGGACTTTTTGTGCCTCTCGCACGGGCCGCATAGGAAAATTTTAACAGGAAGCATCGCTCAGGTAGGGGGGAGAGAGCCAGGGGAGAGACTGGTGGGAGGGGAAGGGGTGAGTGCTGGGAGAATGGAAGAGAGCAAATGTCACACGCGCACAAAATGTGGGGCAGCTGGTAGCTTTCCAGCTTTGCACTGCAGGGCGGGGCCGTAGCAAGATACCATTCGCTTCGACACGACGGATGAGCCACCCACTGAACAGCATGAGATCGGCCGACAAAAGCCAGCCCACCTTCATCCCCGTGGATGAGAGAAGCAAATCAGGAGCAGGGCGGGGCCGTGACCAGATACCACCAACTCATACATATCCCCAACCCAGATGCAAAGCATCATGGAAAGATGTTATGATGTACCCGATCATGAGCCACTCACACCGGCTTCAGGCACAAGGCAGTAGTGCGCCGGCGGTGCGGATGCAGAGGGGCTCAGGTGGCTCAGTGAGGCTTAGGGGGTCCCATTCTTCACTCGTGAGCTCCGGAGAATCCGGATACGTGTCCCGAAGTGTGTGCTGAATCCTTTGATCCCCGGCGTGGGTACATAGTGCAGCCGGTCTTCTGTGGCTACGGGGTGCCAAAGGAGTCAGTCCAAGGATAAACACACACAAGTACACCTAGAAAGCATGCAGCAGAGGGAAAGGACAGTCGCTCCACATCGCGCTAATCCAAGGCGGACGCCTGAAACCGCACAGCCAGGCAGAAGGGCTGGGGGAGAGTGCCCTGCCTACAGCGAGGATCAAGGATGAGGATAAGATGCGGACGCAGGGAGGGAGGCACGCGATCCTTTATCATCGACAAGATGGGGGGCTCTGCGAATCGCGGCACTCCACACGGTGGCATACTCGGAGAGGATAGAGGAAGCCCACGTCACCAGGGTCCTAAGTCCTCTTAAAAAACAAAACAAAACAGCCGCTTCATCTATAGATGGCCGCATCTATGCAGCACGGTTCCCCTCAGCCCCGCGCACATCCAAGTCCAAGTGCGCCCGCGGACTACGGCCGTGGCTCCCCTGCGTGCTGGCCGACCCGTGGACTTCTCCAACCTCCACACTAGCCATCCAGGCAATGCCCCGAATATAACCACCCCCCTCCTCGTCCGCCGGCGTATATTCAGCTGAGCATGAGCTCGAGGGCCTTGGCGTTCAAACCGAAGGGTCCTACGCGCCGTGGAGCATACGAGGCAGGAACCCCAGAAAGTCGACATGTCAGCGTCCACCACGGACCCTGCGGACCCTTCGATCACATGCTCTACGAACCCTTCGATCAGAGCGGAGAGGAGGAGCACTGCAGTGCGTGGGGCCTCTTACCAGGGAACCTCTCGAGCAGCTCCTGACGAATCGCCAACTGTACAAAGTCGCGGGCCCCAACAACCGCTGGCCTTTCAGCCGCGACCAAATGTACCCGCGCGTTAAACCTAGCTGGAGCACGGGAGGCGAGACACCACAGTGAGCAAAGCCACTCGCGGTGGCCAGGTCAGCTCCCTCCAGGATGTGGGAGCCATAAACCACAGCCAAACACATCAACATCCCACCCTCGTACCCCACCCGCAGGTTCCCATTCGCAGGTGAAGGTGGGGCGTGACAGTGCATGAGAGCAAGCGGTGCGGAGCCGCGCAGACCCTGCCAAGGGGCTTGGCAAGCCCGAGCCCCTCAGCCAGAGGCCCACCACACTGATCAATGCGAGCTACGAGAGCGGAGGTACAGTAAGCGGCTTGCGCCCCACCACCGAAGAGCAGGTGACACATCAGCAGAACCTCACCTGATCGCTGAGGGTGGTGCCACAAAGTGCGGTGGCGTCAAGGACGAACATGACGGAGGTGGGAAGGTGCTCGATGGAAGCGATAGTTAGCGCCTCCATTGTGTTACGATCCTCCTCGTTGCGATTGAGCAGACCTGGAGTGTCAGTCACCTGAGCTCCCGCGTTCACCACCGCACCGCACATCAACACCCTCATTCACCCACGTGCACTGTGTTCTCACACCTCCTCGTCCTCGTTCACCCTTGTAGCCCCATGATCCCATCCTCGTTCACCCTTGTAGCCCCATGATCCCATCCTCGTTCACCAGCGCTCAGGCCACAAGCAGCGCCGCTTGTGGGCGACTATGCTCAGGGGAGGCGCTTCAGAGTGACGTGGCGACTGTGCTCAGAGGAGGCGCTTCAGAGTGACTGGCGCGCAAGGGTTCTGCTTGATTGCCAAGGCCCCCCACGACATGCCACGTGGACTGTTCAGAACGTGTACCGGCTAATGGTTGCTCTGCGCCATGACTTGACACCCACCTGTCCTGGGTGCCTCGCATCCCCTAAGGTGCATCGTCCGAAAATCTGATGGCGACACACAGCCGGAGGCACGCACCACGTGGCGCTCGCCGTTGAGGTAGAAGTGGCCGAGCTTGATGCCCCGCGTGGTGAAGGGGTAGTTCTGCACGTCCGGCACGCCTGCACCGCATCGAGCAGTGGAGCTTCAGTGCTGGGCGCCCGAGGATGACCGCACTCACCCGGGGGCCGGGCGCAATGCAGCGGTGCTTGCAAGAGGAGGGCCCCACGCCGCACGTCCTCTCCGTAAGGGTCAACTCTGTGTTTCTTAACTTCCGCCACTTTCCCTCGCGGGGTGAGTGTCTGGGTTGGGCTAAAGCTTCGTGGAGCAAGGAATGACAGACATGACGCCAGTGCGGCCAGAAGCACTCAAGGAATGACAGGCATGACGCCAGTGCGGCCAGAAGCAGTCAAAGTGATGACTCACGCCCCAGGCATGATTTGGGGTGAGATGTAACAAGAACTCGCACTCACCAGATGACAGCACTCGCACCAGGCTGGATTTGCCGACGTTGGGGGCTCCCACCAGCACCAAAGTCGGCACCTGCGATGGGGCAGGGAAATCTCTAAAACCCAAGGCCACGCTACACCACCGTGTTCATGTGATATTTGGCAGGGGCTGCGGGCTACGAGGGTTGCAGACACAGCGCGCTTAGTGGCCTCGGGCTACGAGGGTTGCAGACACAGCGCGCTTAGGGGCTGCGGGCTACGAGGTTGCAGACACGAGGCGCGCTTAGGGGCTGCGGGCCTCACAGGAGTTGCAGACACAGCGCGCTTAGGGGCTGCGGGCTACGGGGTTGCAGACACAGCGCGCTTAGGGGCCGCGGGCTACGAGGGTTGCAGACACGGCGCGCTTAGGGGCTGCGGGCTACGAGGGTTGCAGACACAGCGCGCTTAGGGGCTGCGGGCTACGAGGGTTGCAGACACAGCGCGCTTAGGGGCTGCGGGCTACGAGGGTTGCAGGCACAGCGCGCTTAGAGGCTGCGGGCTACGAGGGTTGCAGGCACAGCGCGCTTAGGGGCTGCGGGCTACGAGGGTTGCAGACACAGCGCTTAGGGGCTGCGGGCTACGAGGGTTGCAGACACGGCGCGCCCAGGAGCTGCGGGCTACGAGGTTGGGAACACGGCGCGCTTAGGGGCTGCGGGCTGCGAGGGTTGCGGACACAGCGCGCTTGAGAATGCGGGCTACGAGGTTGCAGACACAGCGCGCTTAGGGGCTGCGGGCTGAGGGTTGCAGACCACTGGCCCGCGTAGGGGCTGCGGGCCGAGGTTACAGACACAGCGCGCTTAGGGGCTGCGGGCTCACGGGAGTTGCAGACACAGCGGGCTTAAAGGGGCTGCGGGCTACGAGGTTGCAGACACCGCGCGCTTAGGGGCCGCGGGCTACAGGGTTGCAGACACGGCGCGCTTAGGGGCTGCGGAGCTCACAGGGTTGCAGACACAGCGCGCTTAGGGGCTGCCGGGCTCGAGGGGTTGCAGACCGCCGGCGCTTAGGGCTGCGGGCTACGGGAGTTGCAGACACAGCGCTTAGAGGGCTGCGGGCTCTGAGGTTACAAGACACAGGCACTTTGGCTGCAGGGGCTGCGGGCTCACGGGGTTGCAGACACAGCGCTTAGAGGTTGCGGGCAACGAGGGTTGCAGGCACAGCGCGCCCAGGGGCTGCGCGCTGCGAGGGTTGCAGACGCAGCGCGCTTAGGGGCTGAAGGGCTACGAGGGTTGCAGACACAGCGCGCTTAGGGGCTGCGGGCTACGAGGGTTGCAGACACAGCGCGCTTAGGGGCTGCGGGCTGCGAGGGTTGCAGACACAGCGCGCTTAGGGGCTGCGGGCTACGAGGGTTGCAGACACGGCGCGCTTAGGGGCTGCGGGCTACGAGGGTT
>LGRX02013574.1:0-27315 GCA_001247695.2 Cymbomonas tetramitiformis | reverse complement strand
TTTGCTTCTGCTGCTGGGGCTGCTGCTGCTTCTGTTGTTGCTTCTGCTTTTGCTTCTGCTGCTGGGGCTGCTGCTGCTTCTGGTTTTGCTTCTGCTGCTGGGGCTGCTCCTGCTTCTGCATTTGCTTCTGCTTCTTCTGCTGGCTCTGGCAGGGCTGCTGCTGGCGCCAACGCCGTCAGGATGCGGTAGTTTTCGTCATCAAAGTCGACGGTCTCTTCCGCCGGTTGCTTGGGGACTATGTACTTTTTAATGGCGTGCACCAGATGCCTATCAGAATGCGGCATATACTGATGCACTCGCACCAATGTGAGCGCCGGCTTCATCGCCAAGTTCTCTGCGTAGTTCCAGAGAACCAACCGGTCGTTGTCCTCGTCCGATTTCTCGAGTCCAGCGGGCTGCTGGACCCCGTCCTCGTCCAGCTTGTACATCACCTCAAAACCGTTCTTAGTTGCGAAGGTCGTGTACTTCTTCTCTGGGTCCTCTGCGGCGGGCTGTGCGCAGTGGATCTCAATTTCGTCCTCTTGGTCGTCCTCTTGGTCGTCCTGTTGGTCGTCCTCATCCTCGTCCTCATCCTCCCCTTTGCCCTCCTTCTTCGCCTCCTCCTTCTTCTCCGCCGCGTCCCCCTTGTTGAAAATATCAAACAATCCTGGTTTTGTGCCTCGTTTCTCCGCCTCCTCCAGCTTTTCCACGAACTGGGTTTGCGTCACCGATTTCAGAAATTGCCACGACGCCATCCAGGTTGCGGTAACACGCCGCGTCGGCCGGCGTGTAGTGTTCAAAACAGTTCTCAATCAATGATATCGGGAGTGAGCAACACCTCCAACCCCGTTCCGGACAGTTGACTTTTGTTCCCCGAAATGGGGAAAATCGTTTGCAGCTGCTCGTCCGTCAACAAGCGTTTAAGGATCTTGGCGCAGTGTCGGACCTCTTGTGTGCCGCTGTTGTCAAGGTCTTCCACCGATTGCGCTTTGAAGCCTTCACCAAAGAGTTTTTCGTCAGACATGATTACGTAGGAGTATGGTAAGTGAGAAGAAAGAAGATAAAAAGTTGTGTCCACAGAAAAGTATACTTGCGATAGTGAAAATCAACTCTTAAAGATAGCATATCGCGAGTACCGCGCTAGTACCACACTATTAACGCACTACTCACGCCACTAGTCCGTACTAGTCGCGCGACTAGTGCGAAATCAGATCGCACTAGTGATGTGACTAGTGCGATCTGACTACATGTGACGATTGAAAGGCAATCAAACGCTCGAACGCCTGGAACGTCGCGCCGGTCATTAGTTTTGAAACTTTGAAGCTTAAACATTTGAGAAGGCGCCAAGTCGCTAAAGCGGGAAGGAAGGAAATATGTTATGCTCGTCGTGCTCTGAAGGCGAATCTGAGCTTAGCGCTTCGTCTAATTCTTCTGGTTCAGAAGATTATTACTATGAAACGGTGGAAGACTTTATATGCAAGACGAAAACCATCAACCCAAGAAAGGCGAAGCGTTCCGAACCGGAAGCAGAATCCAAAACGTCGGGATATGGGCCCAACAATACTGCGGAAAGCGTGACAAAGATCGGGGATCTGATGGACCCCGCCAACGAATGCAGGTGTGGGAGGCGCTGTCTGTCCCAATTCGAGTATCGTCCCGTGCAGGCGTACTTACGTGAGAAGTCTACGCTAAACGGTCGCCAGTTCAAGGAGAACATCGTCGCGGAGCTCACTCGTGCGCGTAGGTTCAAGCCCGGTTCGCAGAAGCTTGAAATAGAGATGTTCGACTCGCTGACGTTCCTGGGCAAGAAAGTCTGCAAGGATGCGTTTCGACGACTGCACTTTATTCCCGAAAGCACATGGTTCAAGTGGCACGCGCACGTGTGTGGGGGCGGCATGCTGGAGAGCACAAGGAAGAGGAATTTGACGCTGTACAACGACCCGACGAACCTGAACTGGACTTATTTCTTGGAGTACGCTGCTCACGAGCTGTTGCCGTTGGCGGAGCCACAACCTCAAAACGGCAAACTCCAAATGAATCCGATCCGACCAGCCGATTGTTATGCCGCATACAAGCTTATGCGTCGCGGCGTTTATCAGGTTAAAATCACGCAGTTTCGCAAGTATCTGCGCGAGTACCTCCGCGCGAAGCATATTACCATGCGCAAGCGGAAGGATTGTGCAGGTAAGTGCACGACATGCGAAATCTTGACGAAGCAGCGCCGTGCTGTAAAGGACTTGGAGGACCTGGAGGACTGGAAGACGCTTAACGACGCGCACCGGAGTGATTATCGAAATGAGAGAGCTCAGTACAATAACACCCGTGCTGATAGTGCCAACCAGTTCGGCATCAGTGACTCGTATTGTTTCGACGGGGCGGCAAACAACAACACCGTTTGTCCGCACTTCCCCGTGAAGGTCAAGGCGATGAGCGACAAAGCTGGAAGTTTCTTCCACCTTCATCTGCAAGCAGTCGTGATGCACGGCACGGTGTTGTGCATGTGTTTACTTATGCCATGGGTTCCTGGCAAAGACGTGAACATGTGCCTCACGACGCTCAATATTCTGCTACGGTATGTGGTGGAGAACACGGAGCGGCACTTTCGGCAAACATGCCACGTGCAAATGGACGGAGGGTCGGAAAACTGGAACCGGCATGTTTTCGCCTTCTTCTGCATCCTGGTTCACCACGGGCTGTACAAAGAGATCTACCTACACCGTCTGCCCGTAGGCCACTCCCACAACGACGTCGATGGCTTTTTCGGGTTGCTGAAGATGCTGTTGTGGGGTAAGACCGCGGATAAAAAAGGCCATTGGTTCATATCTTTGGAACAATGTATTGCCTTTCTCTTTGCCTGGACGATAACAACCATCAACAAGCACACGTACGTCGTCGGCTGCAACTTGGACTTCAAATCGTGGATCGACCCGCACTTGAACGAAGAGTTTGGTGGCCACGCTGGACGAGACCGCAAGGTGCATACTTGGTGCTTTTACGTCGCTCCGGACAAGCTCGTCCGAGCGAAGTACAAGTTTGGTGACAGGTTCAAGGAATGGCTACCAAGTGGCGTGGACGAGGACCCGAACCTTGGGCTGATTATTTGTACCAGTTATCCCGACGTCGACTCCGCCCCGGACTATATGGACAACCCGGAATGGAAGCGCAAGGGGAAGGGAAACAAGGTATTGGACATGGAGCAAACAACGCGGAGCTGTCTATTGGGACTCCGAGCCGCAACGCCAGATCTGGTGAGCCAACAACGACACGAGGAATTGAAAGCAACCTTCCCCTTGCCTTTGAAGGTGGAGGCCGTGCGAGAGCGACATCCCGAGCGATTACCTCCGAAGTGGGACCTTTCACTGCTGCTGACACGTGCGCATACCCGCGCATCTACAGTCAAATGCGATGGGATCTTGAAGACGCGGTATGCTAAGGCGGAGCAGTTCAATGTATGTTTCGACGGCGTGACGCATAAGAAACAAGTGGTGGAGAAAGAAGTCCTGAAAAATATTGACATCAACGAGGTTGTGGCTTTTATGCGCGAGGCCAAGTATTGTACTGAGCTGATTTCCAGAAGGTAAGACGACCGTTTACCAGCCTAGTGCGATCTCATTTATACCTTATTTATATTCATTTTGTCATTATTGTCCTTCAAGTGTCTAAGCAAAGTCAAACTAGGGTTCGCTTACGCAGGTACGAGGATAAACACTTACACCGAGTGTTATCTGAGCGGAATGCTGAACTGCGGGGTCTTACGACCAAGACCAAGAAGTTGGAACGCCTGATCCAGCTTTTGAAGGCAGAAGATGCTGGTGAAGAAGCTCCCGCAGTTCGTGCAGAGGCAGAAGAAGCTGGTGAAGAAGCTCCCGCAGTTCGTGCAGAGGCAGGTGTGCGTGAAGCAAATGGAAAGAGGAGTCGGAGAGGAGATCCACCTGCTGCTCGCAAGAGGTTTTCAGGCGCACAAAGGCAAAACAGGGCGCGCAGAACTTCACCCGCCTCCGAAGGCGACAGCGATGATACTGATATGGAGATGGATCTTGCCACTCGCAGTCGGAGTCGGCAGGTTGCAGCGCGCAAGAAGAAGCCTGGAAAGCAGCCAAAACAGCAGAAACAGCCCAGCAGCAGTGAGGGCACGGATGATGGCGACGATGAGCACTCCTCCGGTGTTGACGAGAGTCTATATGACCGTGGGATGCGTTTGGCATCGCAGAAGGAACACTTGGCAGCCGACTACCGGTTCGAGGACATGACTGTGGGCAGCTATGCCGTGACCGTTGCAGGCGGGGAAGCCAGCGACAAGTGTTGGTTCAACGTTATGCTCCCGGACGGCGGTAAGTCACTCCCACTCCATTTCGTGGAGGTGGTGGGGCAGCATGCCTCACGGAAGGAGATAACCTGGCAGTTCTGGTTGCCAGCACAGTCACGGAGAACGTTCGAGACGGTAGAACAACTCTGTGAGGCTGGAGCTTTCGTACGGGGTGCCCGCACCCTTCGCATGAAGTCTACATTTGACGTGAACGAGGTGTTGACATGCTGGGATGAGACCGCAAAATCTGGTGTTCAAGGCGGAATTCCAGGTTGTGAGGAGAAAGCTGAGCTTTTAAAAGCACTGCTGGAGAACTCTGAAGAGTAAATAAGTGCAGTCAAGAGTTCGTATGTGCATGCATGTACACATGTGGTTGTGCTTACACCCTAAATTGGTGTTACCACTTAGGGTTTCCCCCGCTAGAGGGCCATTTGCTCCAGAAATCTGCACGGAGATGCAAGTGCTTGATAGTTTATTTGTTCAAATATGTTTTATGGCAAACTACATTATAACATAGCACGTGACGGGTCCATTAGCAAGAACCTTTACATATGTTACCCGCCCTTTGTGAATACGCGTGTGATAAAGCATAGGGTTTGAGGGGGGTTTTGGCAAAATTGTGCTGAAATCGATGAAAATATCAAACATACGATAAACAGGTACATATTTTTCCCTTTTTACTTCCATTTTATAACCTTTAATCTCGATCTAATACCATATGTGGATTTTTGGAACACTCCTCAATATGCCTAAGAGTCACGCGTAAGAATTCTGAAAACCCCGCCTCATACGATGAGAAAAACTTCCAAAATTATAACCACCCTATTTTTTGGGCATGATATGTTTAAAATAATGTAAAAAACATCAAAACAATGACCTTCAAAAAATCTTCCAATTTAGAGCGCATCTTCCAATTAAGAGCGATCGTCGTTGTTGGGAGACTTGGTCTGGGTAGATGCCAAGCATCTCACGGAAAATATCATGAACCGCGAATCCTTCAGGAAGCTGGGACCTCGCTGGCACGGGCCCTTACCCATCACCGAGAGGTTCTTCAGCGACCAGCAGCGAGAGCTACCCGAAATTGACAGAGGTGCTCCGGTGGCTTACCGGCTCAAGTTACCCCCTAAATGGCGTATCCACGATGTTTTTGCGCAGCATCGCCTCAAGGAATACCGCACCGCGGATGAAGCCTTTGCGCTGCGTCGACAAATACCTACTCCTGACAAGGTTCTCGTGGATGGACAATCCCAGACCCATGTGTCTAAGATTCTGGCTCGAAGAGTGAAACCTATGAAAGGAGGCAAGGAAGTAGAAGAATTTCTGGTTCGCTGGACTGGGTACTCTAATGCTCATGACTCCTGGAAGACCCGTGAGTCGTTGAACTACGGGGGTGAACTCGAACAGCTCACGGAGTTCGAACAACTGAGACTATCACGAGAAGGACAAGCCCGGGAAAAAGCCTTACAGGAGGTCAGAATGCAGCGGAAGCAAAGGCGGGAACGCGTCGGAGCTTTAACTTTCCTGGACACCTCTGATGAAGGAAAACTCACTTCTCTGGACAACTGCCTACCTTGGGAACAATACTGTCGCTCCGCTGACGCCTTTGTGACGCATCTAGCTCTTCTGGGCTCTGGGGTCTCGACACGCGAGTTGCGACTACTAGTCCTTTTCAGTGGTACAGGAAGTGTGGAGAGAAGTTTCATGTCATGTTATCCGAAGAGCACTGTGGTCACCGTCGATCATGATCCTCGCTGGCAACCTACCTACGCTGAGAAGGTTCAGGACTGGAACTTCAAGCGTTACGCACCTGGTTACTTTGACGTCATCTGGGCTAGTCCACCGTGCACCGAATACAGTCAGGCTAAGACCACTGGGGTGCGACAACTGCGACAGGCTGATGCTTGTGTACGCCGAACGCTCCAAATTTTTGACTTTCTCAAACCCCAGCATTGGTTTATGGAAAATCCGATGGGCAGGTTTCCCTTTGCGCTGCGATTTCGACCCGTAGTTCGCCGGTTACCTACCCCGTTGTATTGCTCTTACTGTATGTATGGTACTGGCTATCGCAAGCCTACTTGCATCTGGACGCAGTCGCCTCCTCCAGTGGATCTACGGTACTGCACGATGGATACTCCTTGTCTTCACCAACAGACTCTAGGATCACATCCGGAAACTGCTCAACTGGGACCTCATCCAGGGCAACAAGGAGCGGGAGTTTCCACTGCTGTATACCCTCTGCCCGCTGGATTGCTTCGTCAACTCTTCGAGCACCTGTTCGATCAGAAAAGCATATCACGCATCCATACGCATGGCTGATCTGTGTCTGGATCTTAGCTGCTGTACAAATGACTCTGAGTTATCATCTCTTTGTACTAACAAGCTAAGAGGGGAGGAGTTGTGCCAGGGAACAATAGCCCGGCCAAGCCATTCGATTGGCATATTGTATTTATGCATACTGGGGCAGTGAGATGGCAATGGGCTCGGAAGGGGACTCCCGAGCCATTGACTTCGTACTATGGGGAGCGAAAGCCTGGACATGATTATAGCTGGCAGCATATTATCGTACACCCTTCTGGTGCGCTACGCCGCTGGGAGCGTAATAGGGGCGGCGGCTGGTTTCTAGAAGACGCCACTCAGTTGAAGGCGCCGGTAGCGCCATTCTCATTACCGATCAGCCGCGTTGGGGTCGCGTACTGGAATCCGACGATTGTGATTGACGATGACGAATATCATGGAATTCCCTACAAGGGGCGTAAGCCTACACACTCAGCGTCTACGAACAGTGAAGATTCGGGTACAGGCGCTGTGTCCTGGAGTAAGGAGAAGTTACCAGATTCTGATGACAATGATGACGCAGGTGTCACTAACAGTAAGGAGAAGCTACCAGATTCGGATGACAAAGATGACGCGGGTGTCATATATGACATGGACACTGCCAGTCCGAAATGGGAGCCAACTTCGCCTGAATATGATGACACCGAGGATGACGTCAGCGAGTTCGATGACTTGGTAGCTGACGATGCTGAAGAACAAGCTGAAGCTCGAAGGTTGAAGAGACTGGGACTGCAATTGATCATGGATGAGAAGGGTGAACTTCACTGGGTACCAAAGGGCACCTCCCCGACCTCACCTGTTCAGCCCGATGATCAGCCTATTACCGAGCAGAAGTCTGAGGCCATATCTGAGGATGCCCCAGCCTCTGTGGTGGAGACTGTTCATGCACCACCGAAGAAACCTTATGGGTCAGATACTGGATTGACTTCAATGGGTGAGAATAAGGCTGGGGTGTCTGAAGAGACGAAGAGGCAACCTAGGAAATATCCGAGATGTTGGACACATGAGTATATAACTCAATTGAAGTACTCCATAAGAAGTGACAGTGATGAAGAAGAAGGGCTTGACGTGGCTCCTCGTAGGAAGAAAGCAAAGATCAGCAAGGGACAATGAAATCAACTGTCTTGATTAGGATTGTCCAAATGCAGATTCTCTGATTAGGATTTGTATAGGTGGCAGATGATGATATGCCAGCCGACATGGGACAGATCGATTAGAGAATATGAACTGCGCGCCTTGAAAGTATAAGACTTGAATATTGCCCATTTGGAGGCGGTTCTAACTTGAAGTAACTATTTGGAGGAGCTGTTGCTCAACCTGTTAATTTACTGGTCAATCTTTCCTGCCATAAAGATATTGCAATTGCTTGAATTGTAGCCTTGTTCAACGGCAGTATAAGTGCGTGCTATCTCTAGGCTCGGCCACGACTCCCCGCTGCCCGCCTCGCCTTCGCCACTCCCCGAGCCGATGGGCGACCTCACCGACGACACCACCCCTCCCCCGTCCTTGAGAGAGGACGACTCCGACTCCAGCACCGACCGTACCACTCCTCCCGCGTCTTTGAGAGAGGGCGACGACGAGCAGTATGACAATCGACTTCGCAATCTTGTGCGAGGATGTACCGTGGAATATCGCAAAGCCTACCATGACCCTTGGGCATCGATACTTGTTGGTGACTTGGTGGACCAGATGCCTGAGCCCTCCTATACAACCTTTTGCGCGGATCGGTTACTAGAGGTGCGGTTCGCGGGCAAGATTTTTCGATGTGAGGCAACGGACGGGGTCATGACGTTGGCTGCGATGGTCCACGTTTTCTACGACCTCTTTGATTGGGTTGATCATTGTATGTCCACGGGCTTCCAAGGGGCACCGGCAAATTGGAGTTACGCCCAAGACGAACGAAGGCAGTGATCATGAGCCTACCCGCGCACATCCCGAGACGACCGAGCTCCCCGACCACTCTCCGCGTCATGGGGATGTGAACCTGGCGAGGTGACCCCCCCCCCTTAGGAATGTTTGCATGTCGGCGTTAGGGTCCCTTTAGGACGCCGTCGGCATGCTAACGGCATAATAAGTGCGTGCTATCTCCAGGCTCGGCCACGACTCCCCGCTGCCCGCCTCGCCTTCGCCACTCCCCGAGCCGATGGGCGACCTCACCGACGACACCACCCCTCCCGCGTCCTTGAGAGAGGACGACGACGCCTCTCCAGCCGCCACGCTTTTGCCACACCCCGAGACGACCGAGCTCCCCGACCACTCTCCGCGTCATGGGGATGTGAACCTGGCGAGGTGACCCCCCCCCCTTAGGAATGTTTGCATGTCGGCGTTAGGGTCCCTTTAGGACGCCGTCGGCATGCTAACGGCATAATAAGTGCGTGCTATCTCCAGGCTCGGCCACGACTCCCCGCTGCCCGCCTCGCCTTCGCCACTCCCCGAGCCGATGGCCGACCTCACCGACGACACCACCCCTCCCGCGTCCTTGAGAGAGGACGACGACGCCTCTCCAGCCGCCACGCTTTTGCCACACCCCGAGACGACCGAGCTCCCCGACCACTCTCCGCGTCATGGGGATGTGAACCTGGCGAGGTGACCCCCCCCCCTTAGGAATGTTTGCATGTCGGCGTTAGGGTCCCTTTAGGACGCCGTCAGCATGCTAACGGCGGTATAAGTGCGTGCTATCTCCAGGCTCGGCCACGACTCCCCGCTGCCCGCCTCGCCTTCGCCACTCCCCGAGCCGATGGGCGACCCAATGCAGGACTCAACCCCTCCCCCGTCCTTGAGAGAGGGCGAATCTGACTCTTTATGCATGATGGAGGTCGATGCCGAGCCCCAGGTCGCCGACCTCTTCATGGGCCATAACGATGCCAAATTGGCGAGGTGCGTCCCTACTCGTGATATTATCGCCGGGCGTTAGTATATTGTTAGGACGCCTGTAGCATAGCAAACGAACCCTAACGACATACTATCCGCAGGTCGGTGTCGACGGAGATCCAGGCCGAACATGTGTGCATGACGCCTTTAGAGATGGCATGTAAGCTGCGAGACGACCACGCACATGAAAAGGCAATACGGGAGGGAGAACTGCGAGAAGATGGATTCTTGCTATGTGATTGTGGCATGTGCTATGGCACGGCCACGTGGTGGGGTAAAACAACCGTATGGCGTCACCGGAAGCTATTTAAAAGGATTCGCCGCGCACGTGCCTACGCGGATGCGGTAGATGTCTCCGTACCGGATGTGCGTATGGACATGGCTTTGGACGATGACCCCGAGACGACCGAGCTCCCCGACCACTCTCCGCGTCATGGGGATGTGAACCTGGCGAGGTGACCCCCCTTCCCCCCCCTAGGAATGTTTGCATGTCGGCGTTAGGGTCCCTTTAAGACGCCGTCAGCATGCCGGCTAACGGCAGTATAAGTGCGTGCTATCTCCAGGCTCGGCCACGACTCCCCGCTGCCCGCCTCGCCTTCGCCACTCCCCGAGCAGGTTCAAGTGGACGATCGTGAGGTAGCGGATGCCGACCGCTCCGACGATCCGACGATCCACGAGGAGGATTTGGAAAGTTTCGACGATGACCGCTCCTACAGCGATGATTTCGCATCATGCCAAGGCGAGAACTTTGAGGAATGCGGGGATCCATTTGCCGAGGTTGAGGGTGATGACATTGGCGAAGCCGGATCTATGAAAGGCGACGACGATCGGATGGATGCAGACGATGCGATCATGGACGACATGAGAACAGCGACGGCCGAGTTGATCGCAGGGATCAAGAGGTTGATGGCCGGGCATCAAGAGGTGAGCACATATGTGTTGGCATGCTGATAGCATACAGACAGTATGCCTTTAGCATGATCCAAGTGTGCTAGGGACGCACTATGACACCGATTGTTATATAATGATCACGGCGTTCGATGGTGACCACACGCAGGAGATGGACGCGAACCCCGTGGCAGACCCGCGCCACCCACCGATTAACTCCTTCAAGATGCTTCTCGACCTCTTGGAATGGAACACCGAAGGCAAGATGTCGCGAGACTCGTTTGACAAGCTCCTCGCCATCATTCATGAACATTTCGGAAAACATTTGGGAACCTTTCCAACGAACTTCAAAGCCGCATGGAAACAGTTCGAAGTGTTCGACGCCCCCTGCAACAGGGTTGACTTATGTGTGAAAGGATGCGTGTTCTTCGAGGGAGAGTACGCCACCGCCGACGTGTGCCCGAAGTGCAATGAGCCCCGGTGGGAGGCATTGGGCGAGATGGGGGAAGTGGACGCGGGGAAGGGCAAGAAAGCGCGATCACAATTCTTTCGGTGGAATGTTGCGGACTTGCTGAGACGTGTGTACGCAAATCCATACACCGCGGAGATGATGCTCGCTCACTCCAGGCACGTTCCACCGGCAGACGGATCGGTGCGCACTATCTGGGGTAAGTCTTCCACACAGTACCCCGTTGTCACGTGGTTAGCATGTAAATGACGTCTTACGCCTGTCGTTAGCGTGTGTTTGGCATGTCTAACTCATTTACACGTGTTCTATGCCTTCATCAGATGGTAAGGAATGGTAGGAGCGGAAGAACGTGCGATTTTTTCAAGGAGGCCAGGAACGTGAGCATTCTGCTGTTGAGTGCGGATGGGGCGGCTTTGTGGCAAAACAAAATGGGGGTGTTCCCTATCTACTTTCAAATCTTGAACCTACCTCCGGAGCTTCGCACCAAGTATGCGAACATGGAGGTATACGGAATCATTGAAGGACAGCACCCTGCGAACTCCCAATTACTGTATGGCAAGCTGGATGGTGGATGAGCTCGTGGAGTTGTGGGACGAAGGCTTTGTGTGTTGGGACTCATACACCGACGAGCACGTGCGGTTGAAGGTCATGCTCTTTGCCATACTCATGGACTATAAGGGAGCGGTTGATGCCGCACAAGTCATGGACGTCGGTTCGTACGCTGGGTGCCTAGTATGCAAGATCCGGGGGACATTCGCAACATGTTTGCACAAGATGGTGTACATGTTCAGCAAGCAAGATCCACCAGGTATGTATGTAGCACGTTCTTAGCATACTATATATCGGTATCGTATGAACATGCTAAAGGCATGCTATCCGTATCATGAATGCATTCTGGACGTATGTTTGACGATTTCTTTGTTCTCACTTCGGCTTAGGCACTCAACCGTTGCGCACGGACGCCGAGTACATGCGTCATGGCGAAAGGCACGAAGATCTACGGGATAGTGGAAACCCAGAACTTTCGGGCGCGACCTTGGAGTAGGAGAGCATGAGAAAGACGGGCGTGAAGTTCTTGAGCGTGTTTATTCGGTTGGTTTACTTCAAGCTCTACCGTGATTTCATCCTGGATGGCATGCATGACATCATGAGCTTAGCGAACAGGATTGCCGCATCATTGCTCGGGGTCGACTTCACCGACGCCGTCCGCCAGCAAGCGAGAGAGGATGGTGTCCACCCCACGTGGCACGCCACAACCAAGGTGAAGAATAGTAAAGGTAGGCAACTATTCGCGTGTTAGCATGTTCATAGGGTTGCGTTAGGTTGTTATGGCAATATTACCGACAGCCTAAACGCATGCTAACAGTATTTTCATGTTTTTTTTTATTGTGCCGCAGGGGCGGAGGTTTTGGTGTACAAGATGACGCATGGACCTTTCGCGATTCCACCCTGCCCTAACAAAACGTCCACCACGAAGCGATGTTTGGAGACCGCGCGCTTGTTTTTGCGGAGCATCAGGGCGACGGAGGGATGAGGGCGTGGTCACTTACGATTGCTACAAACTACTGCCGATAAGAAAGCCGCCAAGCACATTCGGGCTCATGACGGTTTGAAGCTCGTGCAGAACGGTACCATGGCGACAGTCTGCGCTTGGCCACGAGATTACGGGCAGCCCGCCAATCCATTGGCGAAGATAGTGGGCCGAATGACCATGATCGTGCGGGAGCTGACGACGAAACAAGTGCAGCCTCAGGTAATATGTTAGCATGTCGTTAGTAGGTACGCATGATACCGTTAGCACGTTAAGCACAATATATGGGTGTCCTAACATACTGCTATGTGCAGGATATGGGGCTACTTGCACGAGAAATAGAGCTATTTTTCAAGGACTCGGAGGCGACCGGACCAGCGTATATGTGGTGTGTTATCAACACTCGCATGTTTTCTCACTTGGTCACGCAACTTGAGAAGTATGGTCCAATGCGGGAAGTGTGGATGTACGCCTTTGAGTCCTTGAACGGCCACATCAAATCCCTAGCGAGGAGCAACTCCATGCCCGTTCCAGCCATAATGAATTACTTCAGTCGCGTGAAGCTGTTGCGTCTGGTGCGTGGGATAATCACTTTCATTACGGCAGGCGTCTCCACCCGGGTGCCGGCGGCCGTGACCATGGGGAGCCGCGGGGCGATTGCGGTTGAGGTATCGGCTAGGGGGAAGCGGGTGGTCTTGCGAGATGATGAAATCCAACACATTAATAACCCCTAAGCTGCGAAGGGAATTTTTGGTCTTTGAAAATTGCACGTTTCTCGCAATAACTACGTGAATTCTTGCCTGAATGCATTTTTGAAAATAGTGTCGGAAAGGTACGTTCAAGGCGGGTTGCATGATGGCGTTCAAATTGGATGACATGGAGTATCAACGACGTGAATTTCAACAAAACTTTTAATGGACTCACGTGTTGTTTTGATAGTTGAAGCCCTAATTATGACCCTAGACCTCAAGTAACACTCTCACCAAGTACTATGCATGTTGTTGGGGCTACTTGTTACCGTTAGGGTGATGTAACACTATTTTATGACTGCCCTACGCGTGACGCGTTCTTTTGTAGTTGAAATCAAGTACGTCTCGGCAAATACTTCGAGCATTGAAATAATTTAGCTGCGCTCGAGTACATGGTTGCATGCGGCTGATTGAGAGCTTTTCAGAACTGTCTTCAAAAGCGAATTTGACTAATTTCCCGCTGAGAAAATCAAGTTTGAGTGTTTGTTGCGATATCGCAACACATAGCAGCTTAGGGGTTTGGATGCGCACTCACATTCCGGCGTATGGAGACCTGGTGGAGAGATGGGAGAAGTATGCGGAGGACGCGCGCAGGTGATCCCATCATTTCCTGAGCAGTTGTTGGCCCTGTACGTTCTGACGCCGCTATTGCGTCGCTAGTACGCCTTTAGCATACTAACGGCGATATATGACTGTGCACAGATGGAATGCCAAGATGCGGTCGCGAAACAAAAAACACAGGCTCGCGGTTTGTACAAAGGAGGGTAAGCCTGAGCACATACGCGAACCCGTATTTGGAGCATATGCGGATCCGACAGAATGGCTGGGCCGAAAGTTCACAAAGGACGAGATGTTGCTCATGGCGGGGCCGGCGCCGGTTTGCTATAGTTTCGCGCACATTAAGATCGGCGACGCCCATTACCGCACGGCTACGACCGATCGGAATAAGCGCACCGTGCATAGCTATTTTCGTACGTTCTTCGTGAATGAGGAAATGGACAGTGATGGGAACGTAATCTTCAACGAGAAGGGTGAGCCAAAAACCGATGAAATCGACAGGTGAGGAAGCAACGACAATGTATCGTGCAGTTATGATGTCTTTAGTGTTTCGGTAGCATGTGATTAGCACAAGCAAGGATACCATTCTAACCGCATATTAAGGGCATTTGGACCAGCAATGGTGGTTTTCACAATCGTGGGCTTGGCGAAATGCAGGCACGGCCGCATTACCAAAATACTGCGAGTGGAGATTGCTGGAGAGTTGTACACCTTACTCAAGTGCGATTGGCTTGCAAAGCCGACCGAGAAACAGATCAAGGCCTACCGTCTACGAAACTCCATTCTCGGCCCGGATGATTTGACTAGGACGGTCTACACCTTCAACCCGCACGTTGACCCAGCAGCCTTTGAGCACAAGGAGCCATTCATATTACCCAATCGAGTAGAACAACAAGTTGTTATTGTGCCACATCCGTGCATGGAGACCGCCGTTATTCTCGACCCAACGGCCGACTTCTTTGAGTGCATAGGATGACATTAGAATGTTAAATGTGTGATAATGACATGCTAACACTGACGTGCTATCGGCGTCCTAAGAACATGCTAGCGACATACTAACGTCCCTACCTTTCCGAGGAATTCCGCTCGCTTACCACCTGACCCGAATCGCATCATACTCAGGGAAGATATCTTACCCCAATTGGCCGGCCCCGGGCCGAACTGAGTCGCCAAAATGAGGCCCGGGCCGAAGAGGGGCCGAAAGAGAAATTGCTTTGGGGCCGAACTAATTTGGCGCAAACTTCTAAAATTTTGATGAAAATTTTGCAATTTTTGCATTTTCCCATACTTAAGATTAAAATTTTCGCGCCTGCGGCGGGCATTTTGTAGTTTGGACCGGGCGGGCCGAAGGCAGGCCGAAAGAAAATTTGATTTGGGGCCGTACCAGCTCAACGGAAGATATCTTCCCTGATCATACTCCGTGGCATATCCTTCCCCTGCCCTTCTAATCACCATATAACATGTTCCTGGTGATCTACGCACCCCCACAGGTGTGACTCTCGCCCACCCCCCTTTGATTATTTTTCTCCTCTTCCTTTTTCCTTGGTTTTCTTTCCTTTTTAATCACCGGGGGGTGGGCTTCAGTTACGGGTGGCTCCTAGCCCCCGCGACTACGGAGACGAGGGCGAAGAGCGTGAGCGGCCACAGGCGGCAGCGGGAGGAGAAGGTCGCAGCGGAGGAGGAAAAGGCGAAGCAGGCGAAATTGGAGGAGCATGCGGAGAAGATGAAGTACGCCGAGAAGCTCCGCCTGACCGAGCTGAAGGTGAAGCATGCGGAGGAGAAGGCGCGGAGTTTGGAGAGGGCGCTCGGGGGAGCCACTCCAGCTCGGGGGGCCACGGAGGAGCAGGTGAAGCAGGCCGTGCTCTTGAAGGAGAAGGAGCTCCGGGCGGAGTTGGCGGAGGCCGAGCGGCAAAAGGAGGCGAAGGTGTGCGAGGAGCTTCGCCGTCAGTTGGGGCAGCAGGGGAAGGAGCGGCTCCAACTGACGGCCGAGTCCGCGGAGGAGCGAGGCCGGCGGTTGGCGGCTGAGCATTTCACCGCGCTGCTGGGGGAGAAGGACGAGAGACACACGTCCGACCTCAAGCAGGCGTTCGCCTGCAACGCCAACCTGGCGAAGGAACAGTTGAGCAGACAGGGCGCCCATATGGCGCTCATGTTCAACATGTATTCGCAGTTCACCAGCCTGGCGGCCGGTCGGTCGGGCCAAGGGGAGAACTCCGCCGCCCACGAAGGGATGGTGGCGTGTACCCAGCACCTGCTGAGCAACACGGAGCAGGGAGGCCAAAAAGGGAAGCTCAAGGAGCTCATGGCTCCCCCGGCGGTCCCCGGAAAAAGGACCCCGGAAAAACCACCGCAGAAAAAGATGCGCGGAGACGAGCTCCGCGCATTTTTATCGGCTTGCCAGAAGGCTGCAAAACAACTCGCAGCCGATCTGAAGAGCGAGAACGACGATACCGTGGCGGCTGCGGAGATCGAGCTCAACATCCACAAGGAGATCGTCTCGGGGGATGTTGATCCCGAAGAAGGCGAGGAGGGCAAGTCCGAGAAGATCCTCGAGCTTTTCCACTCCATGGCGGGGAAGTAGTTGTTATTTAGTGTTGCTATTGTTTACTACTTGACTGTACACTTCAAAATAAGTGCATCTCACAAGCATTTGTTGCTGACTTGTTTGCCACAAGCATCTGTTCTTGACTTGTTTCCCATGCATGCACAGCTCGCGATCATGTTTAGTATCATTTCATAAGCATATAACAAACTATAACTCAAACCACTCTGAACTTGCTATCTGTTTCGCACTATCACGGGTTAGTCGGGTACATAGTTACGCATGGAAACCCTCCTATCATCCAATTCAAGCGACACACGGCCGTACGGGGCACCCGGCGATGAACCAACGACATTCCGGTCACTCATGATCATTTTGGAAGCATTTCATAAGCATATAACAAACTATAACTCAAACCACTCCGAACTTGCTATCTGTTTCGCACTATCACGGGTTAGTCGGGTACATACGTAAGGAAACCCTATCCAATTCAAGCGACACACGGCCGTACGGGACACCCGGCGATGAACCAACAACATTCCGGTCACTCATGATCATTTTGGAAGCATTTCATAAGCATATAACAAACTATAACTCAAACCACTCCGAACTTGCTATCTGTTTCGCACTATCACGGGTTAGTCGGGTACATACGTAAGGAAAACCTATCCAATTCAAGCGACACACGGCCGTACGGGGCACCCGGCGATGAACCAACGACATTCCGGTCACTCATGATCATTTTGGAAGCATTTCATAAGCATATAACAAACTATAACTCAAACCACTCCGAACTTGCTATCTGTTTCGCACTATCACGGGTTAGTCAGGTACATACGTAAGGAAACCCTATCCAATTCAAGCGACACACGGCCGTACGGGGCACCCGGCGATGAACCAACGACATTCCGGTCACTCATGATCATTTTGGAAGCATTTCAAACCAAAAAAAATAAAATGGAAGGAGTGACTTCTTCCAATTCAGAGCGTTCGTCGTTTGTTGCGCTCAATCCCTAAAGGAATGGATTTAAAGAGAAGAGGGTGGTGACGCTCGAATCGCGTTTCCTTTCGTTAGTCATTTCGGTAGAGGCGACGCTGGCGGGGGGGAAGGGGGGTCAGAAAAAAGCCACGGAAGAAAAGCTAGGCTGGCTCCAAATTCCTGTTCACTTAAATATGCGGTGTTACTGTACCACTTATTACAACCCTGGACAGCACTTTGGACGCTGTCGGTTCGCTTACACACTGACAATAATGAGATATTGCGTTCGTTTCAGGACCGTTATACGGCCTGCGGGCCTGGTATTATGCCGCATCCGTGTTGCCTCTCCATGCCTCGTACATCAGAATCGTCATGAGTGCATCGAACCCGCATATTTATTATCGGGAAAAAAGTGCACTCTGTATACTACATGTATACGAAATATCATACCGAATGATTATCGAACGGTGCATATTCAATATGGTACGTCCTCATACGATGACCTCCATACGTATTGAATCGCATACCCAATAGTATAGTGGTATAGGCATGGTCAGGTCACGACGACATGGCATGTGCAATACACCCATTGCAGAATATCATGTGCACTCATCACTGTTTATCAAGTCATTACATCGCAGCATACCATACAGATTAAATCAAAGCTGCACGGCGTGTATAGATGGAAAGAATATGTTTCGCGATCATAACGCCATGAATTAAAGGGCATTCGATCGGGTATTCATGCATGTATCATCTGAACTGCCGTGTGCCATTACGTATCAGGATGGTCACTGTATGTTACAGCGACACCCTTCGTTCTCGATGGAAATTTAGGTGATGCTGGTATTGGATATATTCAGACTTTTCGTGAATCTTTAAAAGCATCTATTACGCTTCCACCGGGTAACACAACATGTCGGTAGCTACCCCCTACCATTAATGTAGCCTTGCACTTTTGCAGATAAGCTACAACCCCCCGCGGGGAAGGTCGATTTTGTAGGTTTGTAGCTACAAACCTTCCCGAAGGGATCGATTTTAATAGCTACCCCCCACCCTCCTCCCCCACGATCGATTTTGTAGTTATAGCTACCAAAAGAAAACACCCAGGAAAGAATCGATTTTGTAGCTATAGCTACAAACCCTCCCCCCCTCCCTCCTTCCACCCGGGGTTCGATTTTGTAGCTATAACTACAGACCCCCTTGAATAGATTGTGTGCGCACACACCCGAGGGATTGATTTTGGATTTTGTAGATACAAACCCCCTCCCCCCCCCTCCCCCTCCCCTCCAGGGACGTCGATTTTTAGTTATAGCTGCCAACCCCCACTCCCCGGGAAAGGATCGATTTTGTGGTTATAGCTACAAACCCTCATCCCCCATGAGGGATTGATTTTGGAGTTTGTGGATATATCTACAACGCCCCCCTCGGGACAATCGAATAAGTAGTTATAGCTGCCAACCCCCGTCCGCCCCCGGGAGGTCGATTTTGTAGCTTTAGCTACAAGCCCCCCTCCCCCTTCCGCCCGGAAGGAGATATTTTGGCTATAGCTACAACCCCCCTTCCCCCCTTCCCCCCCGGGAAAGAATCGGTAGCTATGGCTTACACAAACCCCCTTCCGGGAGGAATCGATTGTGTAACTGCAGCGACCCCCTCCCCATGAGGGATTGAGTTTGGATTTTGTCGATATATCTACAAACCCCCTCCCCCCTTCCTCCGGGGCGACCCAACTGGATAATTTGTTCGCTGTGCTTCGATGTTATTTTATCTCTTTTGCAGCACGAGCAACGCTGATGAAACCAATAACAATCTGCGAGTCAGCTTATTCAAAACAAGGACACTGCAGATCAATGCAAGAGGGAAAGGATTGATAAAACCACTCTTAATCATGCTGTGTCCAGGCTCTATGCAGCCTCCTTTGAATGTATGGCATCAGCAAACACCTGTCTCTGTGAATACCAGTCATGTTGGGGGATCTAGGCCACGCGCCTGGGCCCCCATTCGCAAGTGAGTAAACCTATTTTTATACACTATCACTGCGTGCTTGCCCCCAAATACTGTTTTCTTATCTCATTATCCCGAGGTCAAACTCCACTGTTCTGAGAGGGAAATTAAAAAGGTGCTACTGCCTCAACTGTCCCTATGCTCTCTTGATCTAGCAATCTCCTCGCGAACACCGCGCCCTGTACGCACATAGTGTCCACCTGTCGCGACTGCCTCATCACCTGTCATATCTATGTCGTCAGCTGCCCTCGGTCACGGCGGTGTCACCAGTAGTCCTCGGTCACGGCTGTGTCACCAGCAGCCCTCGGTCACGACGATGTCACCAACCGGCAGCCCTCCGTCGGTCACGACGATGTCACCCCAGCCCTCGGTCACGACAATATCACCCCAGCCCTCGACCACGTGTCTGTCACTAGCTGTCGAACGCGGCTTCGGTTCCACTAGAAGCCCAAGTAGCCGAGTTCGTGACATCCATACTAGGCGTCTAAAGTTTCTAATGTAAGGATTCACCGTTCCGTCGGCAACATGTTAAACGGCTGACTTACGAAACTACGCAGGGTAAAATCCGAACCCAAAATGTTTCCTGGAAACATAAACACGAAGTCAGTCAGGACCTTGGGATTCGAACCCAATACCGGCAGCTTTCGCATGTCGGTATTTCGCCCTCGGGTAGTGCGCATTTACACAGAAGCTGTTTTTGTAATACACCAATAAAACAGCAAGTTCGAAAAGTTAAAATTTCTGGAAACTGGGCGTAATTAAGTGAACAGCTTGGGGGTTGAAAGGAGCCGCCAGTAACGCTGCTCGGGCGGCAACAGTATAAGCTTTCGGGGGGGAATGCAACCTGCAAAACCCGAAGCGCTGCTTATGGGGATGTTGGGAATCCGGACTCAAACCGTCGGGCTGTGATGCAGCCCGTCGGTCTCCAAGCATCCCTACGACTAATTTGTAGAGCTGTGCGGAAAAGATGTCGTAGCCAGCAACGTTGCTGGCGGTATCAAACGAAGCAGCGAGGATAGCAGTCTGCAAAAACGAAGCGCTGCTCGAGAGGGAAGTTGGAGATTACACTCAAGCCGTCGGGCTGAGAAGAAGCCCACACTCTCCGAGCACCCCTAGGAAACACGGTTTGGGTGTTGGCGGGATGGACCCGTCGCAGGAAGGGTCTACCGCCAGGCTCCACGCATACAGCTTCACGCATACTGTCAGGGATATTACCGATGCCATATGTGTCATATGTCATACGTGTCGTCATACATGTCATGTCATGTCATGTCATGCCATACCTGTCATAATAAATGATATACAGTCGTCAAGTATAGTCAGTACGGTCGACTATGACATGTACAGTCAGTATGTATGTCATGTACCTAAGGTGCGTGGCATCTGGTATCGAGAGGCCAAGCATATGGCATCGAGATGTCAAGGCAAGATAAGTCTTGAAGAACTGAATCGTTCTGAAGAGACGCGTCTTCGCTTCAAGCATGCACTGCACAGCATGCGAGTATCAAAGGCTATATTGTCTGGCCGATGCGTCAGGTTCACCTAGTGCTCTCGAGTTCACAACAATACTCGATGGTGGTAGTGCATACGATGCATGAGAGCGCTAGAGTATACGAGGAGCATTGAGCTCACGCAGACACTTCTGGTCGCCAGACCGCTGCACGCATACACCCACCATATACTCGCACGTTGCTATTACTGTTCTATAAAGCCGTACCAAACATCTGGTCCAACCAGGACCTTGACAGTGGTATTCTCGTCCAGGCCGAGAACAGACTCGAGTGTAAGCAGTGTAAACGTGTTTTCTGATAGTTATTGTCTACCGGCGCAACGAAGTTCGCATACAACGCATATCAACAACGCGACAGCAATCGCATCAGCGACACGTAAAATTCGCGAATATAACATTGCAGCAGCGGAGCATAAAGCACGCAGCAAAATAGCGAACATCAGGCGCGTGACTATATACACACAACATATCAGCGAACGACCAAGACGACGAGGTGTGCTCACATATAGCAAGGTACGGGTAACTCTTGGGGCCTATGACACAAAAGTTCAGATTTCTAGATCGCGAGATATGAGCGTTTTACCTATTAGGTTGGGCTGAGGGCGGAATAGGGGTCGCGACGAATCCACGAGACCGTCAGATCCTTAAATTTATAAGGCATCTCCACCAAAACTGAACAGATCGTAAGGTTTGGGGGATGCTAAAATTTTGCGATTGAGGCTTCCGGACTCCACCACTCGGCTTTGAAGAGTCGTATTCGACAGGACGCTCACGCTCAATCGTTCACCCGTGTCGAAGAATCTGCACAAAGGCATTCACAAAACGCTCTTGCGGTAGACCGCTAAGTTTGCGTCCTAGGCCCGCTTCGGAAGAAAAACCTAATATTTCTGCTGCAGTGGACCTATGTCCATGATATTGTTTCGAAGTAATATGACCTGATACTTCGCGACAATATTATTCATTGTGTTGTCCGTAGTGTCATTTTTTCTTTCAGATGATGAGCGCGTGTGTGAAAATCGCCGCACGTTTTTCTCCATGGTACCGTAAAACACGGGAAAATTAGAACAAAATATCAGCAGTCTCAAGCTTATACGTGTTCGAACAGCTTGAAACTTGCTACAACGCTTCGTATATATGTTACGAAGTTTTGTAGCGAGTTTCAGCCGCTGTCTTGAGCATCCGTAGAAACGCGGATGCCCAAAACGCGCTTGAAGTCCCGCAAATTAGACTTCTTCGTGGCTCGCTTACATCCGCGAATACGGATGGAATCAAGCCAAACGCGCTTTCACATATGGGAAATGCAATAAACTTGCACCAGAGGCGGAAGCATTCGATGCCACGTGTATTGGATACAGCATACACCTTGTCGGGAAATCACGTTATATAAACCCTGGCCAAATTTGTTAACAAAATTCCGTATTTAAGATCGCTTCCGGCGTAAGGGCTGCTGACCGCATATCGATATCCCTTCACTGGTCACAACGACATTGTTCACTGTTCACGACACCGACACTTGAACGACTTGTGCGCAGCGTTGCGTTTTTTTGGATATAAATGAAGTCATTGTTTACTTTATAATATATTATATGGATACAACATACCCTGCATCGTACTCGTGTACAAACTACGATTTGGGCGTCAATTTTTGCACTGTTAAAGGGTACTGAATTTCATCCGTCCTTGCAAGCATTTCTGGGAATTGGCATGAATGAAGACCAAATTTATATATTCAGAATTATATTAATATTTCAAAGGGATTCGATTCATATAATATGGATACAGCATACACTGTGTCGCGTACAGCCTACGATTTGGGCGTCAATTTTCGCACTGTTAAAGGGTACTGAATTCTTTCCCGAATTTTCAAAAGAGGGGGAATCTTCGATTTCATCTCCGTTTTCCTCTCCAATACTACGGTGTGCGAGTGTAGTAATAGTACCCCCACAACCTTGTAAAGTACACATTGGATACATATCACATATAGTATACATATATACTTCACATATGAAGTACATACTGAATTGTATCGCAATTAGGAGCTTTTAGTACCGAGTAATATTCCTCACGGCCGCAAAGCTGTACAGCTATCACTTGCATTGGCAAGTTCACTATGGTGTATGCTATACAGGCCTCCTTGTCCGTCTATGTTGTAAGCATCTCAGCTACAAAACTTCTGATGTAAGTGGATGCCACAAGCGCGTGCATAATGCAATTTAGTGTGACATCCACAAGAGAAGGGATGCCCCGTCTTTTCAAGCCCCTGCCAACGTTTGCAGCTTGCCTACAATGGCACGAGCTTAGGATAATCACGTACAAGCTCATCAGACGTCAAAGAATCGTTGACATCTTGGGGAGTCCACAGCACTTCTACTGCAGCAACCTGCGGACATGCGGCCATAGCTCTATCAACGTGTCACCACCACACAACGATCGCATCCTAAATGTATACATCATGCATTGCGATCAAATCCCAATATAAAGGGCTTCCCAGATCACTGAATGCCTTACAAGGGGTCCTTGACAGACATTCTCCAAGGACTTGGCACAAGCCAATGCCACCATACTGTCTAACACAACTCCTGGACAATGTCACATCCACATGAGCTCACAATAAGAGCTGCAACATGCGGCAAAAACCGGCATATAGCGGCGCTTGTAAGAGCTTATGGCCCTCAACACGGTGTCCATAGAAGCATGAAGGGCACTACAGACTTGCTCCAAGCTGGCTCTAACTGCGACGGTACCGAGATAACTCTCGCTCCGAGGGCGGCGAGGCGGCTCTCACTACAAGGGTATTGAGATAGCTATTGCTCCGAGGATAGCTCTGAGAAAGAAAGGGTCTTAAAAAGGTTTTAATTTTTCCGGGAGCAAATTTTGATTGTTTCCGGAGCAGGTAACTTTTGATTTTCCCCGTAACAATGAATTTTGGCTACGGACACGCATATTTAGGGTTAGGGAGAGTTTATGGGGTTTATCCAGTAGCCAGGCACCCTAAAAACCTAACACTAAACCCTGAATATGCTTTCCCGTAGCCAAAATTCATTGCTAGGGGGAAAATCAAAAGTTAATTGTTCCGGAAACAATCAAAATTTGCTCCCAGAATAATATAGTTCCGTCTTAAAATAGTGTATGCTTGGGGCTATATGGACAGAAATTGAAATAGTGTATGCTTGGGGCTATATGGCCAGCAATTGAAATAGTGTATGCTTGGGGCTACATGGAAAGCCATTGGCCGGGAGCGCAGTGTTGAGCACCTGGTCCACGCGCACGCCGCCGAGGCGGGTCAGCACCGACCGTAATTCCTCCGAGCCATAAACCTGTGCCCACCGCGCTACATAGGAATCGGTCTGGGGTGCTTGCAAAAGGCACGTTCATGAAGCGACTGCATTTATATGGAAAGCAGAAGGCGTAGCGTGCCTTGGGCAGGCGCATGGCGCCGTCAACCGCTGCAAGAAGCGTCACCACGATGAACTCGTTCGGGCCCGCCGCGTCGTCTCCTGCCACAGCAAGCTCAAAGTCTCACCTAAGGCATAACACTACTTGAGCACAGCAAGGTTGGGCCATAGGACGTACGCGCCAGGGCGTCGGACTGGCGGCGCCGGCTGTCTACATTGACCAGAGTCTCTTCACGGAACTTTCCCCGTTCTTCCATCGAGAGAGCGCCAAACCGGTTCTCCGCATCCTCCTGTAAACCCCACCCATCCCCCACCCCCCACCTCCTTGCCTGATGTGAGACAAAACCCACTCATCCCTTACCCCCACCCCTGACCTGCTTGCCTGATGTGAGACAAACCCACTCATCCCATACCATACAGCGCCGCCTGGCTGGTCTCAAGGCAATATCTGCCATGGCCTCTCTTGCACCCCATGCAGCGCCACCTGGCTGGTATCAAGGCAATGTCTGCCATGGCCTCTCTTGCACCCCATACAGCGCTACCTGGCTGGTCTCAAGGCAATGTCTGCCATGGCCTCTCTTAAAGTTCGTGAACTTTCACTTAGTTCGCCCAATCAGTAATGATTGCGCCCAATCAGTAATGAGTGGGCGCTAGAGTTTGCGGCGTTACATGCTGCGAACTGCCTTTATCTTTTGTGAATGAAAGTTTACGCTCGCTTTTTGCTATTACCCTCCGTAGACTTCCAACAGGTATGGGCCCACCCACGTTGGGTGAAGTTCCGAAGTTTCTATCACGCTAAATTTTGCTGTGCGTCCAAACTTTGCTATGGGGGATACTGGTGAGAGCCCGGGAGACGTGCCGCCTCCCATTTTTGGCCAACCTCAATCTGAGGTGAAGCCTGGCGAGCACACTGCGTCGGATGCTTTGATTGCGACTCAACAGCAACAGATTGCCGCGCTTGTGGAGTTGGTTAAGACTTTGACTGGGGTCCAACCATCTACCGACATCCGACTTTCTCTGCGGACACGCCTGGACCGTCTATCTCCGGTGGGGGGACGCAGCTGCCGCACCTGAAAAGCAAACTTCTTTTGAAGACGGCTGGTTCAAATGTCACCACGGCACATCGGACTATCACCGGTGATAATAGGTTTACGGTGAAACGTTTTACCACTGAGAATGAGCATGTGCAAGCAAGCTGTAATTGCAGACTCGGTTAACGCTGCGCGTACTCAATCTGATACTGGACGCGACGGGCTGAAAACCGAGCTCTTTGTGAAGACGTCTGGTTCAAGTGTTACCACGGCGCATCTGACTATCACCGTTGGCGATAGCTTTATGGGAGAACGTTTTACCACTGATAGTTACGTTGCTGCAAGAGCTGCGAACGCTGTTGTTCGCAGTCATGTCCCTACCGCAGACGGTGTCGCAGCCTGGCTCTTGTGCGACTCGTTGTCGCACGTTACAACTAAATGTGCGAACGCCGCTGTTCGTAGTCACGCGGAATCTTCAGATAGTCACGCAGAATCTTCACATGGTCGCACAGCCTGGTTCTCTCTTGTGCCCGGTGGGCACTTTGTTACATCGGACTTTGACGGTGTGGAATCAACTTTATTCTCTTCTGTGCCTATTCGCGGCAGAGCCTGTTCCTCGGTGGTTGTGGCGTCGCCCCCGGCGATATTCAATCTCTATACTCTCCTGGACACGGTGCCCTATGGGGAGGAATCTGGCACTCTTGTGAGGGGCAATCGAGAGCGCCGTCGCCGTGTCGCTCTTCTGCTTAAGCGTTTCTACCGGTGGAGGAGGCGCGTGGCCTCTCGCTGCCGGCGTGGAGCTATCGGGACCTCGTGTAGAGGGGCAAGTGGTCGCTCGCCTGGCATTGTGGGTGAACAACATCAGTGCATCTCAATGTGTGACTCGTGTATCTATGAGGATACCTTGGGGGCCTTCTTCCCTGGGCAGTATGCTACTGGTAGGGTGTCCTGGGAATATGGCCGGGCACTGTCTTTGGGACATCGTTAAGCTATTTCCCGCCGGCAGTTTTGGTATAACCGGAGCATGCAACGGGTGCACGTCGCTATTATGGAGGGCTCTGTGGGCGTGTGCCACAAGGCTGCTGCCCTGCTTGATCGACTTCCGCGTGACCCTCTGGTACGCGGTATGCCATCGCAATTGGACGATGTGGCTGCTCTGGACTTGGCAATGGAGGCTCTGGGGGCTACACTTTCTGAGGAGCCTGTGGTGGTTCGTGGTACTCTTGAGGGCCTTCAGCACTGGGGGCCCCGACTGGGGGCTGCCACCCGTGCAATGGTGCGGGCGTGGAATCCCTGTGCTGAATCAAACTACTTTGATGCAGTGATGGCTGATGGTGAGCATACTTTGGGTAATGGGAATGCTTGTGCCGTTGGTACTTACCCTACCTCTGATGGCAAGGCGGCTGTGGACTTTCCTGCCGGAGGTGTATCTGCTGGGGGGGGGTACTTTGCATCCACAGAGGTTCGCGAACAGTACATCGTCCATGAGGACCATGCACTTACAGCAGATATCCATCTGACATGCACTGTCAAGCGAGACTGTGGTATGGTAAATCTTGTTATTCTTACTATGGTAGTTCCTGCCTTCAGTACCCATCAAGCTCGCCTTGGGCAATGAACTGTGAGACCGTGGATTGAAAACTAGAGAGCTGAAGGGGCACAATCCCCATATCACTGGAGCTGGAGGGGCACCATCCCTAGAACTGGGTATAGCTGACTGAAGGGGCACTATTCCCAAGAACTGGCAGTAGGACAGTTAGACAGTCACCCTTTAGAACGGATATTGGAATCTGCAATGCCTGCTGATTAGGTTGGTGTAAAGCATGACTGTCTAGGCCTCCTACAGCAGTCAGGATGCTCAAACCCTGAAGAAACCCTAAGAAACCCTTAGATCTAGATCTGTAGATCTGCTGAACTAATCGTAGCTGTTGGATCGAAAATGACCATCGGCAAGACAGTGCGCAATAGCCAGGCGTGTCACTGCAGTGTGGTATGAACTGACAGTGACACGTAGAACTTAAAGTTCGTGAACTTTCACTTAGTTCGCCCAATCAGTAATGATTGGGCGCTAGAGTTCGCGGAGTTTCATGCTGTGAATGAAAGTTTACGCTCGCGTTTTGCTGTTGCCCTCCGTAGAACTCCAACAGGGGTGGGGCGCACGGGTTGACT
>LGRX02013572.1:0-82036 GCA_001247695.2 Cymbomonas tetramitiformis | reverse complement strand
CCTCCAGCTCCAGGTGTGTAATGTGCCAGCAGCGCATCTCGTCTGGCCAGAAACCTCGCGCGGGGAACTTCAGGTTCAGCACTCCTCCCCACGCCGTCATCGAAGAGTCCGTGTGCACCTTCGCTCTCGTCGGGGATCTCCAGATCTTGCGCCCGTTCCACCTGCTCATCACAGGCAGCCTGGACCACCATTCTAAGTCCCCCCGAGCTGAACGCGAGATTTTTACCTTCGCTCCCCAGCTGCGTTTCTCCGCCAGCACGAAGTAGAGCTCCCGTAGGTAGAGCCGCGCCGCTGGTACTGCCAAGTACACAGATTGGCAGAGTCCCGTGAAGGACGCCAGTCTCCTGGCAGGAATCCACCTCCGATTTCTCGCTGCGTCGCACAGGATCTCCTTCGCCTTGGTGTGGATTTTGTGCACCCGTCGTTCTGTCACACGGAATTGTCCCAGCTTCAGGTCCACCTCCAGCCCGAGGTGCTCCACCACCTGCGTAGGCTCCCAGTGGCCCTTCTTCTCGTTCCGCCGTAGGCCAAGTCGATGAAGCACCAGTTGAACTTTTTCTCGACGCAGAAAGCCTTCTCGCTGAGAGTCGACCAGCACCAGAAAATCGTCCATGTACGGTAGTACTCGCATTCCGCTGTGACGGTTCGCGTCCCCGCCAGCACCACCGGTCCTGCGACGGACTGACCATCGCTGTCGTACTGCGGAACCGTCCCGCAGTCTCTTGATTTCTCTGCGATCCTCCGCTGCCTGTGGAGAACGCAAAGCCTCCACCATCACGCGTACGAACTTGCAGAAAACTCTCGGAGCGTCGCTCCATCCGAACGGCATCGCTGAACATTGAAGCAGGTCCCCTTGCAGGTCGAACTGCATGAACTTCTGGAAGTCCGGGTGGATCCCCAGCGCGTGAAAACCGTCCTGGAGGTCGAAGCTGAAGCACCAGTCGCCCGGTTTCGCCAGTCTCCTTAGTTTCTTCAGCGTCTCCATCTTCACACGATTTTTCACACACCACTGGTTCAGCCATCGGAAGTCCACCACCAGTCTCCACTTGTTCGTACCCGGTTTTGGCACTAAAAAAGTGCGAGAAACATGAGATCTTCCTGTCGCTCTCGTCCAGGCACCGTTCTCCAGCAGCCTCTCCTTCTCCGCGTCCAGCCACACCTGCTGCTGCCGCGTAGCATCCCTCAATGACACCCCGTGGTCGAACGGAGGCGGAGGCTTGCGCTTCCACCTCAACTTCACCCCGTGAGTAATCCATTGCATCACCTCGGAACTGGCGCCCGCCGCGCGCCATGCTCCCCTCCGCTGTCTCACCTGCTGTTGCACGGTGAGTTTCCCCCGTCCAGCGCCCGGAGAGGGCTGTTGCGCTGGACGGGGTGGCGGCACGCACATCACGCATCGGCCGCGGGCTTTCCGCCCCGGCCCTTGCCGCCGCCTTTGTCGGTAGGCTTCTTACCGTCCTTCTCTTCCTTGTTCTTACGCTCCTTCCAGCGGTCGCGGTCCCGTGGATCTTTCACAACCCGCGTTTCCGCGCTCGCTGCGTTCTTCGACGTAAGGTTCAGCATCGCCCTGCCGCGGTTCTTGTCGAAGTCGTTCAGCCACTGCTGCAACACCTCGTCCGCCACCACGCCGTCTGCTGCCTGGTAGACCCTGTCCTCCACGAACTGCAGCTTTGCGCGTAGAGCGTCTGATCCTCCACGCTGCGAAGAACCAGGCTCCTGCTCCAGCTGCCCGCGCAGTTCCAGCATCGTCCAACGGTTGCAAAGCAACGCGTACACGCCGTGGACCGAGTTGGTAACCTCGTGGAAGTGTCTCTGCCATTCTCTCAGCGTCAATCCGGAGTCTTCGTTCACGTCCAACGTCTGGTTGCACGCGTTCACCACGTCGTGCAAATAAGACAGCGCTGGAGCCAGAACCATGCACTCGTACTTCATCGAAGAGTTGGACTTCTTGGAGAGCGCGTCGTACGTCTTGCTGCCGTGCAGAACGTACAGCTGCGGCATCCTCGTTGTTAGTGTCGCCGGCCGCGGTGGGAACGGGTTGACGGAGGCTGCTGGCACGTAGTCCAGCTTCTTCCTTCTCTCCAGAAGTTGCTCGGCGGTCTTGGCTGCGGATTCCGGGTCAGAAGTCCCAGGCTTCGCTGCCACCTTCGCCTCCAGCTCAACGTTGATTTGTGCTTGACGCTGAAGCTCAGCACGCAGCAGTCGATGATCCTCTGCCTGCTGCCTCTGCATCTCAAGCAGCTCCCCTTGCTGCTTTTGCATCGTCAGAATTTGTTGTAACAGCACGTCCTGAGTGGACGGTGCTGCCGGGAAAGGGGAAGCCTGCCCGATGTCCGGCTTCCCCGGGAGGGGAGGGAATTCCTCTGTAGACTTGCCCTTCGAAGAACCAGCCACTCTCTCTCCCTCAGAGGAGTAACAGTGAAGTCAATCGTACTGTCGTAGCCGCTGTGAAGCCGTCGTTTGAAGTCGTAACGCCGTCCCCGCGACTTCTCTGTCAGATCTCCTGTCGTCGTTCGATCGCCGTCGTACAACCAAGTGGTCTAGTCACTACCTACTCTACTGTTTTACCGGTGAAACAGGTGAAGAAAATTACAAAATCGGATTTGCAGTGTGCCTCACAGAGTACCGTAGGTACCCGTGAAGTTCCTGTTTGCAAGAGCAAAAGGAATAGAGCTGAACAGGCGTGTCGCTTCGTGGCTACTTGTACATCCTGTTTGTGTCACGGAGCTACATGCGTCATTCGGCTCTACTGCAGCAGGAGTCACGGATTCTGAAAGTCTGAAACCACAAAAATTCTGTTGCACTCCAATTTGAACAAAATCATTTTAATGAAATGTATTGCAGTGCCTGCCTTTGGCAAATGAGGATTCGAGCAAAAGAGAAATGCCGTTTACCTGCCATGACAGCCAGCTGAGAGAGCAGATCACCCCCACGGCCGGCATATTCCCTGAGATCTGACGGGACCTCCGGCACTGGTTGGCGCAACGGACGAAGGTGGTCACCATGGAGACCAAGGATGGTGAGGTCCATGCCCTCCCGTATGAGCGCTCCGTTCTGCAGCCACAAACTGATCTGTGGAGTCTGGTCCAGCGAGTCACTCCCGAAGCGCACCTGCTTCACGGGCGCCCAGGGGTCTGTGTCAGCCCACAAAAAGACAACAAAGTTGCAAAGGGTATATGCTCCATGAAGCCGTTGCAGGTGCCAGGGGCCTATGTCAGTCCCTTAAAGAAATGATGTCGGATCGCGAATGGCATGTGTCCCATCAGGCCATCCATCCACGCCTCTCAGAATCCATGGGGGTGAATGCATTGTATGAGAGCTTTCTTGGCTGTGTAAATCAAAGGGAGGCACCAGCAAAGTACGCTTCACATTGTAATAGTTCTGCACCATACGTTGTACTTCCGCCACCGGAGGAATAAACGCCTGCATCGCGCCCTACGGTGATTTAGTCATCTAATGAAACAGGTCAGATTTGCCCTGAAACTATAAATCTCTGAACTGTTCTTGACAATCACTCGATAGTAAATATAAAGTGTTTGATTATGATCACAGAATCCTAAACCATTCACAGCAGTCAGATCACGCTTATTACCCGTTCACACGTTACACTTGTAAGTGGGATTAGAGTTTTAAGCAATACCTACAAGTGAGTTTACGGCAAACTTTTTGAAAACATATTCACAATGTTCTTTACAGTAAGCTCTAATAACTTTACTTAAGTTGCTAACGCTTCGGAGCGAAGCGTTTCTTCAAGTACCGCAGATTCACAAACACCTATCCCGCGGTGCGCCAGCCTCACACTATATAACCCCCCACTATATGAATTTCGCACCCTTCCATGCTCTCCTCACATATATCCCAGCCTTGCACCAAATGTGAGGCAGGGTGTACCTGCTGTCCTTGTGCCACATCCACATATAGTGGCCGAAGCTGCTCCACCAGCGGCAGGAGCTGTTGCACACCAGGCGGGCTCATTCCTGAGGCGACCCCAATAAAGACCACCGAGCAAACTTATTCTCACATCCAGGGCCACGTGCAAAAGTTTGACAGACAGCGTCTAATTGAGTTCATAGGGGTAAAGGGCCTGGATGTATACGAATGCTGAAAATGATGTGTGTGATAAATTGAGGCAAAGAGCTCAGGATCGGACCTCGGAGCTGCTGCAAACTACTGTCCATCTGTCCACGAAGAGGTGAATTCCCCAGCTACGTTTTCCACATTTCCCCCAATTTCCCATGTAAGTGGTCAGGTACCCCTGTGTAATAACTCCGTGTGCTGCATGCTTTGACGCAGCATGAACTCAGGAACCTCAAACTGCAGCAAGCCTCGAGCTAGGGCACACACCACTGTTCCCCCCTGCGTTGACACGTGTGCATATTGCAAAAGGCAGATTTCTTCCACCGAGTGCCCTCCAATGGCGCATCTAACCAGCAGATGCTCCCACTACGCTGGCCCGTGCTGAGGCACCATACCTGTTCAAGAAGTGGTCCAAGGCCTTGTGTCATGGGAGCCACAACCGGCTGAAATAACGGTATTGCCTCCGAGATTGGCATCGTGTTACCAGACAAGAGCACGTTTGCTGTTCCATGACAGTCGGCATTCACATCCCCCGAACACTCACTCATCCCAGCCGTATCGCGATGTACTAACCAAAATACTCAGGGTGCCAAAAAAGTCTAAGGCAACGTGCTAAAACCAAAACCATGTCCCATGATGCAGACACGTGCCGGGTAAATATTAATTATTTCATTTGATGTCACTGTCGGTCATCAACCCTAGATTTCCTCCCTCTCTACTCTTCCTGCTTTTCATTTTTAATTTTTTTGCCTTGACTTTATTTTTTCTTTATGCCTTTGATCCTGATCGCTGCCCATGATCCCCCACTCACTGATCCATCCTAGATTCCCCCGTTGACCAGCTTCCTTCCTGCCTCCATGCCTGCCTCCCGTATTGCATCCTTCTGTTTTGATCTTTCACTATTGTTTGACCCCTGGCTCTGCATCCTCTTACCTGCCTTCATCCTTTCACTCTTATCCATCTTCCTTTTCCATTCCTGCTGATTCCACGGAATCACTGTGCCTCTCCTTGCCGTTACGCGACATCCCGACGCTTCGACCCCCGACGCTCCTCGCCTCCGCCTTTGTCTCCTTGCTCCCTGCCTGACTATGTCACCCCACGGTGAGCCCTCTCTCCGTGTTCCCACTAGGGCGGTGAATTTTTTTTCTGCACACCTGAGCACAACATACACACTGAACGGCGTGAGATCCGCCGACAAAAGCCAGCCCACCATCATCCCAGTGGAGTGAGAAGCATTCAGGAACAGGGCGGGGCCGTGGTAAGATACCGTTCACTTCGACACATCCCAAACCAAGCGCAAAGCGAACCCATCACAAACACGAATCACAGCCCAAAATGTGGGTTAAATGGGAGCTCATCCAGCTTTGCACCGCAGGTCTGTCATGGAAATATTCCAATCCAGTGCTCAAGCCCAGCCAAGCTAAAGGTTTCAAACCACACAGCGGACTCTGCTGGCATGCCCCCCAGTGGCTCACGGCCGATGGATGGGACCCGTTGGTCCATGGTTATGCCATGAATGCAGTCACACCACACGGCATAACATACACACGCACTGAATGGCATGAGATTAGCCGACAAAAGCCAGCCCACCATCACCCCAGTGAATGTGAGAAGCAAATCAGGAGCAGGGCGGGGCCGTGACAAGATACCCCCAACTCATACATATTCCCAACCCAGATGCAAAGCAGCATGCAAAGATGATAAGATGTGACCGATCATCGCCCAACAATACTTGGTCCCAGGGTTACGGAGTGAGCGGACCCTGCTGGCATGCCTCCCAGTGGCACACGGTCGATGGATGGGACCCGTTGGTCCATGGTTATGCCATGAATGCAGTCACACCACACAGTATGGACACCCCATGTTAAAAAACGAAAACATGCGGGCACCTCCGTGCTCCCCACCAAAATCAAGGGAAAACACAGAACGTGGACTTCACCACCCTCTGCCCCTCCTTGCAGCAAAGGCAGACGAATCCACCGAGCTCTCCAAGAGGCAGTGCCCGCCAGAATGGCACCACAGGGACAACCGCCTCCCAAAGCCCACTTCCATCCGACGGCCGTCCCCGTTCACAGTGACGTGCCAGTACCTCACATCTGGGTCAAAGAACACGAGTCCCCCGGCACGTGTAATAACCATGAAGCACTGGACACGGAGAGGGAGCGAGCGTCAGACGAATCCAAGGCACTCCCAAAGAGCGAGCCGCAGACAAATCCCCGACGCTCTCAAAGAGGCAGTACCCGTCAGAAGGGTACCACAGGGACAACCACATCCCATCATCCAAAGCATTCCAGTGGCCGTCCCCGTTAACAACGAGATGTCAGTACCCCATAACGTGGCTACCATAACATGCACGCGCACACACAGGGTCCGGCTCCAGAGACACAGCAGCAGTGCGCCGGCAGGACAGCCGCAGAAGGGCTCAGGTGGCCCAGTGAGGCTCAGGGAGCAGAGGGGTGGTCTTGCGCGTGGGCTTGGTGGTGGAGATATGGTTCGCGCAGCTCGGGGGCAGGGATGAACCGGCTTCAGGCACAAGGCGGCAGTGCGCTGGCGGTGCAGATGCAGAGGGGCTCGGGTGGCTCAGCGAGGCTTAGGGGGTCCCATTCTTCACTAGTGAGCTCCGGAGAATCCGGATCAGTGTCCTGAAGTGTGTGCTGAATCCTTTGATCCCCGGCGTGGGTACATAGTGCAGTCTCCTGTGGCTTCGGGGTGCCAAAGGAGTCGCAAGGATAAGCATACACACACAGGGTACATAGTGCAGTCTCCTGTGGGTTCGGGGTGCCAAAGGATTCGCAAGGATAAGCATACACACACAGGGTGGTGAACTATCGGCCACCGGGAGGGCTTGGGTCGCACAGGCAACTGTGGGGATGGGACCCCAAGTAGGAACAGTACGGCACGACAGTTACAGCGCAAGTGTGGAGCGCATTGCTCAAGTTCGCGGCCTCCTCGCAAGGCGATCAGTGCAAGGGCTTCAGTCACGGGGAGTTGGTGCTGGGGGTAGAGGGCTACAGGCGCAAGTCGGTGGCGGATGCGCAAGTTTGGATGAGGGCAACCCAGTTTATCATTCTCAGCCCCTTGGGACAGCAATTGGGCATTCTGGCCGTGGTGTGGGTGGGCAAGCTCTCTTGAGACCAGGCTGTAGGGGGCAGTGGGGTGATGTGGGATGTGGGCTTGGTGGTGGAGGGGTGGCTCGATTGGCGGAGGTGAGCCGGCTCCAGAGACACAGCAGCAGTGCGCCGGCAGGACAGCCGCAGATGGGCTCAGGTGGCCCAGTGAGGCTCAGGGAGCAGAGGGGTGGTCTTGCGCGTGGGCTTGGTGGTGGAGATATGGCTCGCGCAGCTCGGGGGCAGGGATGAACCGGCTTCAGGCACAAGGCAGCAGTGCGCTGGCGGTGCAGATGCAGAGGGGCTCGGGTGGCTCAGCGAGGCTTAGGGGGGCCCATTCTTCACTACCTAGTCGTTTGGTAATTGGCGATAGTTTGGAAATAGGCGACAAAGTGAAAAAATCGACGATTTTGGCGCAATATATTACGATATCGACGTCGAATAAAGGCTTATCGTCAAGGTCGCTTCGAGCGTTTATACATACATATATCGTACATTTCGAGTAACCAAGTGTAACGTTTTTTTTGTACAAATTTTCATGTCACGAAGGGTGAAACCACCGCTTAAAAATGAAAAAAAAACTGTAAAAATTGAAGGGAGCCGTCGATGTTGAAAATTTGTCGAACATCGACGTATGATTTTTCTTAATTCGACCGACCGTCGCCCCGCGTCGACTGTCTACAGTGTTTACCGTTTGTACAATCCATGGAAAACTTGAATACCATAATGGTAGAGCTCTATTAAACTGTAAAAACTACAGCTCTACCGTTGTCGCTAATTAAAAATATCAAGTTGTTGAGGACAGTGAAACCCCATGATTTTACATAGAATATTGTCAAAAAAAAAAATTGAAGCAATTTGGCCGTAGATTCCAACAAGGCGGGTCCGAAAGATGAACTTCGATACCTTATACACCGATATATTCGAATTATACGCAACAATATCCGAGTTTTTTTCAAAATCCGTCGCTAATTGGCAAATGAGGAGGTAGTGAGCTCCGGAGAATCCGAATGAGTGTCCTGAAGTGTGTGCTGAATCCTTTGATCCCCGGCGTGGGTACATAGTGCTGTCTCCTGTGGCTTCGGGGTGCCAAAGGATTCGCAAGGATAAGCATACACACTCGGCAGCATACGGCATCTCATCAGCTTTCGTGCCCACCGGGCGAGGTTGCTGGCCGTGCCGGAACTAACAGTGAGCAGCTGTTGGGAAGGCGACGACCGGGTGGTGAACTATCGGCCACCGGGAGGGCTTGGGACACACAGGCAACTGTGGGGATGGGACCCCAAGTAGGAACAGTGCGGCGTGGCAGTTACAGCGCAAGTGTGGAGCGCATTGCTCAAGTTCGCGGCCACCTCGCAAGGCAATCAGCGCAAGGGCTCCAGTCACGAGGAGTTGGTGCTGGGGGTAGAGGGCTACAAGCACAAGTCGATGGCGGATGCGCAAGTTTGGATGAGGGCAACCCAGTTTATCATTCTCAGCCCCTTGGGACAGCGCTTGGGCATTCTGGCCGTGGCGTGGGTGGGCAAGCTCTCTTGAGACCAGGCTGTAGGGGGCAGCAGGGTGATGTGGGATGTGGGCTTGGTGGTGGAGGGGTGGCTCGATTGGCGGAGGTGAGCCGGCTCCAGAGACACAGCAGCAGTGCGCCGGCAGGACAGCCGCAGAAGGGCTCAGGTGGCCCAGTGAGGCTCAGGAAGCAGAGGGGTGGTCTTGCGCGTGGGCTTGGTGGTGGAGATATGGCTCGCGCAGCTCGGGGGGCAGGGATGAACCGGCTTCAGGCACAAGGCGGCAGTGCGCTGGCGGTGCAGATGCAGAGGGGCTCGGGTGGCTCAGCGAGGCTTAGGGGGTCCCATTCTTCATTAGTGAGCCCCGGAGAATCCGGATGAGTGTCCCGAAGTGTGTGCTGAATCCTTTGATCCCCGGCGTGGGTACATAGTGCAGTCTTCTGTGGCTACGGGGTGCCAAAGGAGTCGCAAGGATAAGCATACACACACACACAGGGGAGATGTGGGGAGGTCCGCGGGTGGAGTTGACACACGCCGGGCCCCTCAGAGCCAAGGGGCCCATCCCGGCAGCGATGACCTCTTACAACAGGTTGCACGGCAGCATACGGCATCTCATCAGCTTCCGTGCCCACCGGGCAAGGTTGCTGGCCGTGCCGGAACTAACAGTGAGCAGCTGTCGGGAAGGCGACGACCGGGTGGTGAACTATCGGCCACCGGGAGGGCTTGGGTCACACAGGCAACTGTGGGGATGGGACCCCAAGTAGGAACAGTACGGCACGACAGTTACAGCGCAAGTATGGAGCGCATTGCTCAAGTTTCGCGGCCACTTCGCAAGGCGATCAGTGCAAGGGCTTCAGTCACGGGGAGTTGGTGCTGGGGGTAGAGGGCTACAGGCGCAAGTCGGTGGCGGATGCGCAAGTTTGGATGAGGGCAACCCAGTTTATCATTCTCAGCCCCTTGGGACAGCCCTTGGGCATTCTGGCCGTGGCGTGGGTGGGCAAGCTCTCTTGAGACCAGGCTGTAGGGGGCAGCGGGGTGATGTGGGATGGGGGCTTGGTGGTGGAGGGGTGGCTCGATTGGCGGAGGTGAGCCGGCTCCAGAGACACAGCAGCAGTGCGCCGGCAGGACAGCCGCAGAGGGGCTCAGGTGGCCCAGTGAGGCTCAGGGAGCAGAGGAGTGGTCTTGCGCGTGGGCTTGGTGGTGGAGATATGGCTCGCGCAGCTCGGGGGGCAGGGATGAACCGGCTTCAGGCACAAGGCAGCAGTGCGCTGGCGGTGCAGATGCAGAGGGGCTCGGGTGGCTCAGCGAGGCTTAGGAGGTCCCACTCTTCACTAGTGAGCTCCGGAGAATCCGGATAAGTGTCCTGAAGTGTGTGCTGAATCCTTTGATCCCCGGCATGGGTACATAGTGCAGTCTTCTATGTCTTCTATGGCTACGGGGTGCCAAAGGAGTCGCAAGGATAAGCATGCACACACATTGTCTTCTGTGGCTGCGGTGTGCCAAAGGAGTCAGTCCAAGGATAAGCACACACACATTTCCCCGGCGCCCCGGAATTCGGGGGTCGCCACGCTGGGATTGGGTGCCCGATGGTGTGGGCCCAGGGGAGTTTGTGGGTTATTAATATTTTTGGCTGGTTGTGCATAGTTTATGTGGATTGTGTATATATGGCGCACGTGCATGGTGGGTTGGGGTTGTTATGTACATAGAGGGCGGGTGGACAGCGCGTGGATAGACATTGGGAGCATCGGTTGAGGGTACAGTCGACCCTTTGGGGGCGCAGTTGTTACAGCCTCGCGCGTCGGTTGGTATAGTAGCGGGTGGGTTAATTGCTACTTCTCAGGGTGATGGGGGTGATGGGGGTGATGGTGGAGCGTTCGCATGGTCCTCGGGGGGGCCTGCCCTCCATGCTGATCCAGCTGACTTCCTGGTATCTGACGGAGCTCTACCAGGTGGTTGGCGCCGGCCCTGCCCCTTCCCCGGGTGAGGGGCCGTGCTTCTGGGGCCACGACCATTGGCATTTTGAAGGCGATTAGAGTCCGGGCGCCTGTGGGCTTGTGGGGAGGTTCAGGTCATTTTTAGGGGCTGGTGTTCAGCTGGTCGGCACTTTGGCCTTATTTCTTCATGATGGATACCTAACACTGGGGGAGATTATCAGTCGAATGAGGAATGTTGTTGTTGAACATCCGGGCTCAGCCGGATGGGCTCTAGCGGGAGCCTGGTGGTGGTGGGGGTGGGGGCATTACCAGTGGGCACCTGGCGGAGGTGTATTGGCCAGGTGAGCGCAGTTGGTTTGGTGGATCGGGTGGGGGGAGGAGGCATCTGTGGAGGGTGTGACTATGGTTGAATACTTTGATGGGGACCCGGAGAGGGAGGAGGTGTTCCTGGAGGGCAGGCCAAGAGGCCCGGGTGAGCATGCCGGGCCTCCTCGCCAGGCAGGGTGGCAGTCGCCGCATCGCAGTGGGGGCAGTTGACGGTTGGAGCAGGGAGGGGGGAGAAAAGCCTGCTCATGGGCTGGTGGCGACTGTCTCGGGAGGATGGGGGGTGGCCGGGGGCGGGGCGATTGATGGTGGGACTGTGGAGGTCAGCGGGGAGGGTGTGGCCACTGGAGTGGATGGTCAGGCGGGTGGGGTGGCAGTGGGCAGCGGGGAGGGCGTGGAAGGCCCTCATCTCTCGCTCCCGTTGGAGCTGTCGGGGGGTGAGGCGGGGCATTCCGGGGGGCGAAAAGGCCCCTCGAGTTGTTCTCAGGGCAAATGGGACAGGCGGATGATGGTGAGGCTATGGGGCTTGGGGGTGAGGGCGTCTCCAGGGTGGGGGTGTTGGGATCAGCGACGGTGGGAGCAAGGCGTTAGCTGATGCAGCGGATGTGGGGGGCTGGGAGGGCCATTGAAGCCGCTGGGGGTGCCTGTGAGGCCAGTGGGTCGGTGCAGCTCGGGGGATGTGGCAGGCAAGCGGGGGCAGGACAGCAGGTGGGGGTGGTGGTTTGCTTGGTTTGTGGGTGCTCGGTGGCGGCCCTAGGGAGCAGACGAGCCCTGACGGAGCATTTCCAGCGGAGCCACCCCGACGTATCGGGGTTTTTGCTGTCGGCGCCGAGACTAACGCGGTGCCCTGAGGAGAGTTGTGGGCTTATCCTTGCAGAGTCTGGATTGCGCCAGCACCGAGGGTGAGGTGGGGGCTGTAAGGCTAAGTATGCTAAGCCTTGTGCACTGGCTCAGATGGGAGGCGGCAGTGAGAGCTGGGGCAATCAACGGGCAGAGGGGCAGGCACAGGAACAACCCGGAGTCGGGGGCTTGATGGGGGACCCGGAGGGGCTGGGAAAGGCACGGTGGGCATGGCTGCGAGGGTTGAGTTTTGGTGAGTGCGCTGTCAGCGACTTTTCTTCCCTGATGGTGCCTAAGGGTGATTCTATGGTTTGGTGTCAGGTTACCCGACTGTAGTCGGCGTCGGCAGTTTTTTTATCGCAGCAAGCTGATTGGCTGCGGCGACGGAAGTCGACTTCTGCCGACGGGCATGTCAGGCAATGTCACGCTCCAACATTTCCGAGTTTTTGGAGTCGACGGAATAGTTTGGCCGTGACATCTCGTGACATGAAGCATCTTTCGTCGACTTTCGGTCAGACCTTGCTCTGTGCATCCTTGGATCTAATGGAGGCCTGATTTTTTTGACGGCTTTCGAGAGAGACGACTCTCTGCCGACTAAATCTACGTGCCACGTCGGAGAAACTACTCTCGCCTTTTCTGTTTTTCACATTGTCGCCCGTATGCCGACGGAAATTGTTCCGTCGCTTTGTACAAAATCTGTCGTTTTGTACAGTTTTCGAATGTACTCAAATATGGAATTTACCACAGGTCCCATGCCATCTTCACTCAAAACGCGAATGTTTTTGCAGATTGTGGGCCTCCACGTACACCTAGGACACTGGTCAGATGAAAAATCGCACGGTCTTTCCGATTTCTGATGTGGAGGAATATTTCCTACGATTGGGAATCTACGTCATGTCGGGGAGGGCTTAATGGAAAAAGTTCATTCTATAAACTGGTGACAGTCGCCGACGCCGACGCCGACGCTGACGCACCGTGACGTGACGTGACACCAATCCATAGAATCGGACTAAGAAGTTGTGGGGACTGTTCACCGAGTGTGTGATGGTCGCGCTTCGGAGGATGCGGGTGGATACGGAAGATGTCAAGGCCTACAAGCTGTTATTTTTACTCCCGCGCCTGGTTCTTCAGCCGGTCCAGCAGTGATGAAGAAGAGTGTGGCCCAGGTCATTGAGGAGCGTTGCGCCCGCTTCCTGTGTGGCGAGTGAGAGGGGCTGCATGCAGAGGTGCCGGGGGATCGACGAGCTGTGGCCGAGGCGGATGAGGAATGGTTGCTCCGAGATGCTGTGCGGTTGGTGAAGGCGGGGCAGCTGGGAAAGGCAGCAAAAAGGCTGGAGTTGGCCAAGCTAGCACCGGCAGCGAAGGAGACGCTGCTGAAGCTGGAGCGATTGCACCCGGCAGGGACAGGCAAGAGGCAAGATGTTGGAGGGGATCGGCGGCGGGAGCTTCAGGAGCAGACGCTTGAGCTGGATGAGAAGAAGTTTGATGATGTCATGCGTAACGTGCCGCAGGCCTCGGGACTGGGTAGCTCTCAGTGGCGTTGGGAGCATTTGTGGGCAGTCCATGTCTCCGTTGGCGAGACGCACTGTTGGAGGTGTGCAACCATCTGACAGCAGGCCGGGCCCCGGCAGGGGTGCGGGAGTGGTTAGCAGGTGCTCGGTTGGTGGCGTTGCTGAAGGACGACCTCGGCGTCAACGTCCGGCCCATTGCGTGTGGTGAGGTCCTCCGGAAGCTCGTGGCGAAGGTCATATGCAGGCAGCGTGCGAAGGCCCTCAGGGCTCGATTTTGTGGGCGGCGGCAGGATGATGAGCGTGATGGACTGCGGGCGGTCTAGATCGGGGTGGCGGTAAAACGAGGAGCGGATCTGGGAGCCCACACTGTTCAGGCGACCCTAGACCGACACCCGGAGTGGGTCTGTGTCAAGGCGGATGCCAAGAAAGCCTTCAATGCAGTGCACCGTGAGACAATGTTTGAGGCTATCGAGCGGGACTTCCCAGAGCTGTGGGCATGGACAGACCTTTGTTACGGGGTTGAGGCGAACCTTGGGTTTCGGCTGGGAGGCGCTGATGGCTCGGTGATGCGGTTTGTCAAGTCGAAGGAGGGCACATAGCAGGGGGACCCCCTGGGGCCGCTTTACCTGGCTGCCCCATTGTAGACGGGGCTGGAGCGAGTTCCGGAGATGCATCCTGGTGTGGTCGTCTCTGCCTACTTGGATGCCGCTTTCTTTCTAGGTCCTCTGATTGTCGCGGCGCTCGCGTATGGCACTTATATGGAGGAGGAAGCAGACGTCGTCAAGAAGTTGAGTGATTACAGCAGGCCTCAAAATATATGCTGCTGTCCTCCACTCTGCGGATTGGCTTTGGCTGGCTGGGCACGTGGGGGTGTCTCAGCTCCCTTGGCTTTTCTCGGTGACCTACAACAGCATTGGGCTGGCATTCTTGAGGGGTGTTCCGTGCTGGCCAGCCTTGGAGCTCAATTCGGCACAATACCGAATGGCCTTGCGGCACACTTCATGCGGAGCAGGCCCTCCTTGGCCAGGTGGGGGAGTGCCCCGACTGTGGGGGAGAGCGGGATCCCGCCGGGACACACTTGATGGCGGGGGGGAGCGGGGGCCGGTGGAGGAAACCCGTTCTTTCACCACAAACTGCGGAGGGTGCTCTTCGAAGTGGACAAGTCTGCTTATCCGTTGGCGTCTGCGTTGCACAATTATTTCGCGGGCCACCTGACCTACTCACCGAACCATTGCCCGGATGTGACAGTGCTGGATGCGGAGAGACGGGGTCAACATGTGCTGTTTGATGCGGCCATAGCGCGGCCGATGTCAAATGCAAACCTGGGAGCGGCCATGATGGCCCCCCGGGGCGGTGGCAAAGAAGGTAGAGAGGAGAGCAAGGTGGCGACGTACGGGGATGTCTGCCTGCATCACTTTGTACACTATGCAGTAGAGGTGTAAGGTGGGCTGGGGCCTGCGGCGTATGGATTCCTTCGGAAGACACAACGGCGCTTCAGGGAAAGGCGGTACATGGAGGAGAATGCGGAAAGAGGAGAGCAGGTAGATGGCGATGGAAACAAGGACGGGGACAAAGAGGCAGCACATGGCGGTGCCGTCGGGTGGAAGGAGAAGTGGACCCGGCTGCTTTCTTTTGCGCTCGCACGAGGGGTCGCAGGGCTGATCATCAGGCGGGCTGTGGGGCGGTGCCCGGCCGGAGGTGGGTGGCGCTGGGCTGGTGGATGGCGTGTGGGAGGAGGCATGGGCCCGGACCTTGATCGGGGGGAGGCTCGACGGGAGGGGTGAGAGGTTGGCGCTGATGGACAGTGTGTGGGAGGACGCGATCGAGGAGACAGACTATGTCACACGGGATTGCCTTGGTGGCGGGATTGAGTTGGAATCCAGGGGAACACAGCATGAGCAGTCTGGGCAGGCTTCCGGTGGGGCAGACGAGGCAGGGAGGATGGCATCGAGGCTTTTGGAGAGCATGGGGGATGTGCGGCGGGAGGCGGAGCATCTACGCATTGCGGGGGGTCGAGGAGAGGGCACCACCGAGGCTCCGTCTCGAGGGGCGCACGCGGGTGCAGGCGGGCCCAGCCAGGCGGCGTCAAGCGCCCAGGATATCTTGGCGGAGTGGGATGACCTCTCATCGCTGGGCCCGGAGGGTGGGGTCTGGACTCAGGAGCAGAGCGAGGCCTCGCAGGAGCAAGCAATGGCTTTCGGCTGAGGGAGGGGTGGCCACTTTGATGAGGGTGAGCAGGCGGGTGGCCAGCCTTCTTGAGGGGGCTGTTGGCATGGGGGGAACTAGTGAGGGTGACGAGGGGGATGTCAGGAGGCTCGCGGGTGGGGTTGACACATGCCGGGCCCCTCAGAGCCTGGGGGCCAATCCCGGCAGCCATGATCACTTACAATAGGTTGCACGGCAGCATACGGCGTCTCATCAGCTTCTGTGCCCATGGGGCGAGGTTGCTGGCTGTGCCGGAATTAACAGTGATGAGTAGCTGTCGGGAAGGCGACGACTGGTTGGTGAGCTTTCGGCCACCGGGAGGGCTTGGGATACACAGGCAACTGTGGGGATGGAACCCCAATTAGGGACAATGCAGCGTAAGTGTGGAGCGCATTGCTCCAGGTCCTGCGCATAGGCTTGGTGGTGGAGATATGGCTCGCGCAGCGCGGGGGCAGGGATGAACCGGCTACAAGCACAAGGCAGCAGCGCGCTGGCGGTGCAGATGCAGAGGGGCTCAGGTGACTGAGTAAGGCTTAGGGGGTCCCATTCTTCACTAGTGAGCTCCGGAGAATAAAGAATATTCCCGATAATATTCTTTTATCGGGAATAAGTGTCCCGAAGTGTGTGCTGAATCCTTTGATCCGGCGTGGGTACATAGTGCAGCCGGTCTTCTGCGGCTACGGTGTGCCCAAGGATTCGGTCCAAGGATAAGCACACACGGCACACACTGCATGAGCACGAGAGTCACAACTCGCAGTGCCACTGGGCCAGAGCAGCATGCACATCCCCTCTCACCCTTACTCTCCTTGCCTGATCCGTCATGCTCCCTCTTGCCTGAACAGTCATACCTTGGATAGTTAGGGCTCGGCGAGTCTGGGGAGCCCTGGCAAGAGCCCCCGCGGAGAAACAATGGTGATCACGTGCACCGTACCTCGGTTTCTCCCCCTAATTCCTTTCGGCTTTTCGCTTTTGCCTGGGCCCAAGCAACCCTACTAGTGCCGATGATCCTAGCACACAACCCATGGGGACATGCGGTGCTGTGTCGAGTGAGAATCGACTTCCCCACTAGGCTGTTGGCTTAGAAACAATTTTGCTTCTTGCTCACCCTGCTTCTATCCCTTACTCTCCCAGCCTATTCCTTCAACCTGATCAAACTCAACCTGCTTATCCTGCCTCCTTAAACCTGACATGCCGGTTTAGTCTAAGCATCCTTTCTCCCTTGACCATTGTATTTTGTTCTTTGTTCTGTGTGATAGGATAGGTGGTCGAGAGTCCCCCTCTTTCCCACACCAGGATACATGCCCCATGATGCAGACATGTGTCCTATCCCTTCCCTGTTATTTCCACGCTAGGACCATGTCCAATGATGCAGGCACGTGTCCCATCCCTCCCCGTTACTCCCGAGCCACGACAAATTCACATGATGCAGGCGCGTGCCTCATCCCTCTCTGCTACTTCCAAACCAGGACCATGTCCCATGGTGCAAACATGTGGCGCCCTTCCTTCCGAATACCAAACAGGAAGCATGCCCCATAATTCAGGTACCTTACCTTCCCCTGCGCGTTAAACCCCGAGCCAGGACTATGTCCCATAGATCACAAGCATATTGTCCATTCCCCGAGCCTTACCAGTACGGTTTGTGGCATAGCGTGATCCGATGATGAGGTGGATCAGCGCCCCCAGCGAGTGCCCAACGCCATAAAGTGGTAACCCTTCTATCTGCCTCCCCCCACCGTCCACCATCATCCCATAGGAGCAGCCTACAGACATGCACAAAGGGACTTTGGAAATCGCCGGAGTGCGGGCCACAAGGCTGTGTTTTTGTCATTGAAGGCGAACAGTCGGTACATTACAAAGCCAAGGCATCATAGGGGGCAGCAGGGGAAGGAAAGGGGCGGGACACGAGGGCAAAGGTGACACCTCGCGGCCGAGGACACGTGTGCATGCATCGTACTTAAATTGAGCCTCGTCAGCAATGCGCATCAGATCGAGGCTGCTCTTGAATGGCGTCGCCACCACCTGAAACCGAAATCTCAGCCCCCTTGCATGAACACCCTCTCTCTCACTCTGCTATAGAGCCGCCCCCTTGCCTACCCCAAATGATCAACATTGCCATCGAAATCCAACCCTTTTCACGGTCATCCACAAATCATCGAACAGCATCTCCACTTGCCCTCCTTTGTCATGAAACTTCACTGAAAATTGTGTCTCTGCTAAAAGCCTCCCCCTTGCTCTAAACCATCACCGTTGCCTCAAAGCCCCACCTAGCAGTCATTAGCATAAGCAAAAATCCAAGTGCTGATTCCAAGTGCTGATCACATCCATCTAAAAGCCCCCCCTTGCCTCCATCGTCGCCACAAACACCTCCCCCTTCAATAGCATCCCTCTCCTCAGACACTCACCTCAAACCTCTATTGTTGACTCCAGCCATGATTGTGGCCGCAAACCCCTCTTTTCTGCCCCATATCGCAATTCAAATATTCGTCTCAAACTCACAACCCTTACCTCCACCCATCATCATCACGACCTTCTCCCCCTTCAACACCATCCCTCCCCTCTAACGCACACTTCAACGTACCCCTCAGACCGCCCACCGTTGCGCCTGGCCATCAACGTCACGAAAACCCTCTCGCCCACCCCCCTCCATTCATTTCCTTCCTTTGCTTCTACTCCCTCACCCTTTGGGGGTGGGCTTTGTTTACCCCTGGGTCACTGGGGACCGATCACTTTTCCAGGTGACCTCTCTACCGCTGCCCAGTGTTTTATTTTCTCAGTCGAGGCTGTCGCCGGTCTTCACCCCTAGATTTTCCTTCCCCCTCACTCTTTCTGCCTCTCACCTTCCGGGGGTTCTCATCATTCATTTTTTCCTGCCTGGATTTTTCCCCTATGACTTCTGGATCCCGATCGCTACCTGCGATCCCCCGTTCACCGATCCATCCTACATTCCCCCGCTGGCCAGCTTCCTTCCCGCCTCCACGCCAACCTCCCGTCTTTCATCATTCTACTTAAATACGCCATACAACCTCTCACCTTTGCTTGACCTCGAGCTCTGCATCCTCTACTCTTGCCTTCCCCTGCCCTTTTCACACTCGTTTATTTTTCCTTCTCCTGATTCCGCAGAATCACTTTGCCTCCCCCTGCCGTGACACGACCTGCCGACGCTTTGACGCCTGATGCTCCTCGCTTCGGTCACTGTCTCCCTGCTTCTTGTTTGCCTCACTCCCGTCACCCCACGGTGAGCCCTCTCTCCTTCTTCCCATTACTACTGTGATTTTTGCTGCACACGTGTGCACAGCATACACTCAAACACGGCACACACTGCATGAGCACGAGAGTCACAACTCACTGTGCCACTGGGCCAGAGCAGCGTGCACTACCCCTCTCACCCTTATTCTGCCCGCTTGATCCTCCCTCCTCCCTCCTGCTTGAGCAGTCGTAGTTAGACACTGGCGAGTCTGCGGAGCCCAGTGTAAGCGGAGAAACTGTGGTGATCACGTGCACAGTATCCTCGGTTTCTCCTCAAAATTCTTTTCGGCTTTTTACTTGCATGGGTCTGAGCACCCCTACTAGAGCCTAAGATCCTAGTACACTATTCATGGGGTGTGCAGTGCAGTGTCGAGTTGAAATCGATTTCCCCTTGTGGATTGTGGCTTAGACTTTAGATTGCTTCTTGTTCACCCTACCTCTCGTCTCCTTCCCTCACTCTTCTTGCCTTTCTCCTTTGCTTGATCCACCTTCTCCCTTATTCCCCCTGCTAACTCCCCTGATATGTTCAACCTGACATTGCCTCTGGCGCACAGGCTTAGCTTTTGGCTTCCCCTCATCTGACCACTTTACCTTGCTCCTCGTTCTTTGATCCTTGCCCCGTGGTCCTTGGTCTCAGTTAGGTGGGCGGGGGTCCCCCTCCTCCCCATTCCTCCTCAGACCCTCCTCACAGTCCCCGCACATGCATCCAGCCATCAAGTTGCACAAACCCTTCTCCCCTTCAGCTCCACCCTCTCATCAGACACTCCCCCAAACCTCCCACCCTTACCTCCAGCCATCAACCTTGCCACAAACCTCCCCTCAAACCCCTCCCCGTCTTTGCCTCCAACCAAAATCGCTGCCAAAGATCCCTTTTCCCCTTCCGCCCACTCCCTCCCCTTGGAAACTCCCCTCAAAGCCCCTGACCTTGCCTCCAACCAACAGTTCTGCCGCAGATCGCTTTATACCTTGCACCCCCTCCCTGCCCTCAGACACTCCTCCCAACCCCCACCCTTGCCTCAACCATCATCGCTTCAACAAACTCCTCTCCCCCTTCGATCCGACCTCCGCTCTGGCACTCCCATTAAGGGTAGGTGTGCCACTTAGCCGCGTGCTGGCACGCAGTCTAGGGTCACTCTGACCGTAGATTAGGGTGGCCTCTACGCGGTCGATCGTAGATGCAGACTACACACGCGATGATAGGTCCAAGACCAGATCCTGATAGCTGAGAGTCCTACCTATCTATCGGTTGTCAGCACAGCCTGCCAATCGCTGCGTAAGTAATTCACGATTGAATCCAACAAGATAGGGACAAAACACTGTTTTTCTTTTGCTTTCAAACTTACAACTCACAATAGTCATAGCCTTGCGAACTTTTGAATGGCCAACGCAGCGCGGAAACGAATATCTGAGACAGAATATCGCAGAGGACCAACCGTTGCCTATTATTCAGAAGACAGAAGACCCAACTCCGCCCACAGAAGTCGCAACTTCACCAACAGATCTCCCCAATATTGTTGTTCACAGAGGGACCCTAAGACTGCCGCTATCGCATTGCTCGTCAACTATTGCCGCACATGCCCATGTTGCTTCAATGCTACCACCCTAGAGATAACCAAATTCCTGACAGGCATTGAGAATAAGAACCTTACCAGCGACAATGAGCGGCGTAAAGCTTTTTATCGTGTGATAACCATATCACACAATAAAAAGTGATATGGTTATATCACTTTTATATAAACAAGTGATATAAAAGTGGCTGCTAGCGGTAATCTTTCTTCGGCGGGTTCCCTAAATACTTGGTTTGTTTGGATATGACTAGTCTAACCCATTTCGTTCCTACATCGGTGCTTGCAGAAAGAGCGAACGAAGTTGCCGACCCTTGTCGAAGATGCGGCTATCGTCTTTTGGCCTAGAGAGCCTCTGGTTGGGTTCCACAACTCATAATAAATATCGATCAGGTACTTCCGCCCAACGAGCAGGCAACTAGGATCTGCAGACCCTCCCCTGCAATCAACTATTCCGCTACTATCCTCCACTATCAACTAGGAGCTGCAACTAGGATCAGCGGGTAACAATCATTGTGACCATGATCCGGAGCCCCCAACATAGCATACCTGGAAGGAGAATCCTCCAGATACACTCGGAGACTGCTTCAGAACACACTCTGCTTCTGCTGCAACTTCAACACAGCCAGCACCTCATCACTACCATCCGGCACATATACACTTCGGCCCACCAGTAGTGCATCCTTGTGGATCTTAGGGGACTCATCTACATTCTCAGCATCCAAAACAGTAACCGTAAAGTTGGTCTTCAAAGGAGCAAGCACAGAAGGGTCCCATGAAGTCACCACTGCACCTAGCTTATCCAGTCTCTCCGAGAAGACCACCATCCCAGAGCGCACCACTTTCTCATTCTCGGGGTCATATAACAGATAAGCAGTGGACACCCCAAAGTGTCCAACATATCTGAGTTCCTGAGCCCTGCTACTGAGCTTGCCATCTCTAGTGCCAGGGTCACCGTAGGCATATACCATGCACCCAAAGACCCGTAGCCCACTCAGGTCCGGGAGCTTCCCATTGAGCTTGCTGTCAAACAGTTGCAGACTCCCAAACACTTTCTGGGAATGTTGTTTAACAGATAAACTGCATGGCGAGTGGCCAAGGGCCGGTACTTCCTGTCAAATCCAGAAGTCATCAGGAGCGCCCTCGCCATCACCAGCACATCCCGGTGTGATCTCTCCACCTTGGCCTGGTTCTCATGCAGGTATGGAGACCCATACCTTTGCTCAATACCATTCCGCTCACAACAGCCAGCAGTCTGCCCAGTGATCATAGTGTTGTCTCCATCTGTGTGTAGCACCATGTGGCACTGCTCCCCCAAACCAAGCCTGCTCCGGTACTTGCGCACGTCCTCCACATAAGCCTCCAAAGCATTCAGGTACTCAGACTTCTTCTTCAGGAAAAAGAAAATCCACATCCAGTGCGTGGCATCATCCAAGAACTGGGCAAACCATCGGTACCCCCCAGCACTGTGGACGAAGGGACCACATGCATCAGACCATATAAGAGTGCCAAATTCTGCAGCTGCTACCCTTCCAGTAGCACCTACCGAGGGCCTGACAACCTTTGTCAAGCGACACGCCAAACATCTGTCAGGGCAACATGGCACACAACTGTGATCATACTGGCGAGCCGTGATTTGGCTCTTCCCCAAATTACGCGAAATTCTTTGCGAAATATAAGTGGGAATTTTGGGGAAACGAAATCTCGAAATTCGCGCGAAATATAGGTGACTTTGGTGAAATTGCGCAAAATTTTCGAGATTTCGCGCGCCCACGTCGGTCAGTGCTCACCACTCTCGATGGGTCGGCCGCCCCTGAATGTGTGAACAAGTAGTCCGCCATCTTTGCCAATTCATATTCAAACCAATTCCTTTCAATTGCGCCATCAACTGCAACCCAGAATAATTCCGATGAAACGAGAAACGGTGGTCTCGCTCGTCGAAAAGCCGCAAATAGGCGCAAATTTCGCGTGAAATATGTGCGAAATATAAGTGAAAGTTGGCAATACGCGAAAGAAATATAGGTGAAAATTGGCGAAATATGGGGAAAAGCCAAGCCGTGATCCCCATAGGCACCCCCTGCTCCATCATGTTCCCCATGCTTGCATCCCCGGGATGCCCGAGCCGAGCATGTCGCAGAAGGTAAGCATCCATCTGCGCATGTGTGTGGCAGTCCTTGTACACCACCACCACCACAACCCATTTGGTGCCCTGCATCCAGTCTGTCTGAACCACATGTGTCTAGGTCCTCGGTGTTGTAGCACTCATCTTTGGGTGCAGAGAATATCCTCACGCCAGCCGAGTACTCCTTCACCACCATGTTGCAGTCTTCCACTTGGGGAGCACTAACAGAAGCCTGGTGGTCGTAGGCTCCACCTCAAAATCACGCAGAGCCTTCTGCGAGCACTTCATTATGATCTCATGTTCATATGGAGGATTCCCATAACAAAACCGTCCACACCAGCACTTGTCAAAGGCAGAATCCTTCACAGTATACTAGCATGCATAATACTTATTATCCTCCGAGGCGAACAGTTCCACCTCAATCGGACCCAGCTGCGCATCATGGTCCTCCAAGTCCTCAAACCTGCAGTTCCATATGTCCCAGCCTGTAGCTCCTTCATGCTGCTCCCCCGAACTGACTCCACATGCAATATGGAAAGCAACGCTTGAAGCATCTTCACTCAGTATGTACTGTTGCCCCACTCAGGAGAAACAAAGCGCATCCCTCGATATATTTTTGGACCCGAAGTCCACAGTGAATCCCATATCCTCCAATGCCACAACTGACACAAGGTTGAAAGGTTGGTTGGGTATGTAGTGGCACTCTGTAGGCACCAGACCAACACCATTCCCAGAGCCACTGTCCACCTTCCTCATGGTAACTGTTCCACTGCCCTCAGACATCACGGTACCAGGTTGAACCACTCTGAATACACTGGTCATGCCAGCATTGAAATCTCTAGCATTGAAGTGATTCAACTCAGAGAACACATGAGTAGTGGCACCACTATCCAAAATTGTAGTCTTCTTGCCCGGGACATAGATATCCTCCATTGGCCCAGCGCAGGCATATGCCCCCCCGGACAGACTGATCCTCGTCATCACTGTTATCATCCAAGACGAGGACAGGCACGTTCAGAATATCCGCATCACCACAATTACTCCCATCATCCGAGACGAGGTCAGGCATGTCCCGAGCAGAGCTCAACTCATCCATCAACCCAGTCATAGAGTCATGAGAGCCTGACCCACCACCAGACAGACCAAGCTCCCCAGAGGCACGGGGAGGAAGTTGAGATGCACAATTGGTATAAGTACCAAAGGCCCAGTCATCACATGAATGCACACCACGAGTGCTATGGTCACCAGGTGGAAGAGTATCAGCGCTTGACCCACCAGCACAAGTGTCCTCATCATCAGAATCCGAGTCCTCCATGAGGTAATGCAGGGAGCCACCAGAGTCCAATGCACCTCCAGAAGAACCAAAGTAATAATCAGGTTCATAAGTGTATACACCAGGGCCAGTCAGTTCACCCGCCAGCTCTTATAGTGCATCAACTGCACTCACCAACTCCCGGGTGGCAGCACCCAAACGTGCCCCCCAGAGCCGATGTTCCTCAACAGTATCCCGACACTGCCACAGGCTCCTCCTTGATTACCCAACAAAGGGCAGCAGCAGCACGAGCAAAAAGGACTTTACAGCATACATGCTTCCTCTCACCGACCACACGGTCCAGAGGTAGAGAAGGAGGGTTGTCAATAAGTATATCAGCCTGGTCCAAATTTTCAGAAGAACCACTCATAAAGATGGAATGTAGGCGTTGTATGCCAGCAGTGTATAAAAATTGCCTCGGGGAGATAGCATAGCCGTGGCCAAGATGCTCTACTCTTCTCGCCTCCCAAGAGGCCTGGCCAGCAGGGTACTCTCCAGGAAAGAATGCCCCAATAGTGTCCACATAGACAAATGAGTCACACACTGGTGACACTGAGCAAGATGTGTGTTTTGTCTTGGGAATAATGATGCACTGACTTTGCCAGGGGACCTCTAGGCAGTACGCCTGCTTCGAGATGCCACACGCCTCCAGGCATAGAAACAAGCAAGTACCACATTACCACACCGTTCGACTGTAGTCCCTTCCGACGGCTGCATACCACCCAACACAGAATAGTAATTGAAGAGTGGTCGCCTTCAATTGAGCCTCGACGGAGCATAACAATTAGCCAATGATAGAGACCTCGGCTCCTCACGATGTACTCACCCGACTTGCTCGACAACACTACTCCCCGGCAAGGTGAAGGGCACGTCCTCGAAGTCACCACCCGACTGAGGTGATTGTTGATGTCCCGTCTCGCTCCGTCCCGCCACGGCCAATGCAAACACCACATCCCCGGTGTCTGCAAGACCGGGACACAGATTCGCCTCCCGAGCACCAGCAGCAGCACCAGGAAGTTTGCCGTCCTTCTTATATCCCAGCACTCCCTTCTCAATTGTGTTCAGCGTCTCAGGTCGTTGCTTCAGGAAAGCCTCACGCGCCGGCAGGCTAGTAATGAAACAGCCCTCGGCCGAGTGCCCTTTAGTGTGACACGTCGGACACTTGACCTTCTTCTTCAATTCCTTCCTCTTCTGCTCATCCTGCTTTCGCCTATCCTCGGCGAGTCCCGCACCTTGCTCAATAGCCCCCGTGGACACTGAGAGAATGTTGTCCCAGTGTTCACTAGCCGCCTTCTCTAGCTCAGTAAAACTGGGCAAGTCACTCGCAAACTTCGTCTTGATGTGCACGAACTTCGGGCGCAGCGACAGCAATGCCACAGATACAAAGATGACCTCAACCGTCGCAACGTCAATGGATTATGTAGCCTGCGACGCCGTCCCCGATACGTACTCGCGCATCCATTGAAGCAATTCTCTAGCTTCAAGAAAAACAGGCAACGGGATGCCAGCACTCCCAGCTTCGCTGCCTGTGCAAACAGCGCCTTCACTTGCTTCACAAAATAAACACATCCAGTGTTACACCGAAGCTGGTAAAGTCGGGCCCACGCTGCACAGAGTCAGGAGACAAAGCGTCACCACCTTGCGTGTAATCGCAGCTCGCCTGGCCAGTTTGATCATTATATTTTTCGCCGCGGCAAGTGTCAACAGCGCAGCACGCCATTGTTTACATTGAACTGGTGTTTGTGGGCGTGATTAAGTACTCTCGGACGGGGTTTGGCACGCGTCAAAGACACCGCAGGCGGCCTCTTGCCTCGATCGTCTACAAAGAATCCAAACAACCTGGACTGGGCGGACGCCCACAACATTAGCTACACCCGTATGCTTTCGCTGCATTGCCACGAACCACTGAATTGGACGACTTTGTTGTTATGCACGACAAGAAGTTGTATAAATAAATAAGACAACCCTTATCACGTTGGGTGGCTTTTCTCGGGGGAGCCTAACCCAAGAAGTCATATAAAACAGCGTTCGCCTCCTCAGAAAAGTCTGGATGCGCCCGAATGTCAACTGTCGGCCCTCTGACACCAGTATCGCCAACAGCCTGTGTCAACAACACGCCAGCACTCTGCCCCAGAACTCCAGCCACGAGTTGTCGTCCTCAGACCCCTGTCCCGAGTAACACTGGCAGATGTTAAGCCTTTCATCATATCTGAAAGGACAAGAAAAGACGCAGCCGTCGTCGACGGCAACTTTGCCATAACACGTTGTCGCAGCTCACGGAGTTCTTCACGGTTGTGCTCCCTCTCCGCATGCCGTGCAGCAACCAACTCCAAGATACTCTATGTGTCAAACAATTCCATATTGTCCCCACCGGGTCCAATGTCTGGTTTCTCCTCAGGCCGCGAACTTCCCAACAAAGAGCCAGCCGCGCCAGCTTTACGGCGATCACTGTGACTCTCCATAGGTGGTCATATTTCTGTTATGTATCTTCATCGTTGCTATCGTCTTTGATCCTACGGATATGATCAGTTCTGTAGGGTTTCAGGCCTTCATCTTAGGGTTTCTCAGGATTTCTTCGGGGCTTGACTTCCTGTGAGCTATTGTAGCCCCAGACAGTCAGTCTGTACACATAACTGATCAGCAGGCAATGAAGATTCCAACAATGGGACCCCCAAAGCCTTACTGGGCCACCTGAGCCCCTCTGCAACGGCACCGCCGGCACGCCGCTGCCGTGTTTCTGGAGCCGGTTCAGCTGCTTGAGCCATCTCTCAACCACCAAGCCTACGCTCAGGACCACTCCTCTGTTCTCTAAGCCTCGTTGAGCCACCTGAGACCCTCTGCAAATGCCCTGCCGGAGCACTGTTGCTGCCGCACTCCTCTTGTGTGTCCAGGTTATGGCGACAGACCAAAGCCAACATCGCAGCCCTCATCGAGCGGGCGGGAGGCACCTGCTTTTGAGTCCCTGCTAAGCAGCTCTTCAACTTCCTACGCCACGAGTCACTATGCCCCAAGTGCATGACAGGTAACTCTCTTATTGCATTGTCACTATGTACTGTTATCAACCATATCGATTATGGGTACATAGGGTGTCACAATGTCTGTGCCATGTGAACTTAGCAACTCCTTTTTCTTTCTTGTACCGTACCCTTACCTACAACGTTCATCCCTGCCACAAATCCCTCTCCTACTTCGATTCTCAACCCCCCTCCTGCACGACACTAACCCTCAGTCACTCCCCTCCTAACTCCCGCCCTTAACTCCAAGCCGTCCACATTGCCACAAACCCCTCTCCCCTTCAGCCCCCAACCCTCTCCTCGGACACTTCTGTCTCCTATCACGCTCTTTGGCCTCCAGTCATCAACGTTGCCACAAACCCCTCTCCCCTTCAGCCCCCAACCCTCCCCTTAGACACGTCCCTCAAGCCCTCCACCCTTGCATCCGTTCCCCTCTTCCCTTTCTGTCCCGTCGCTCGTTTCACGCACTTCCCTGAGAGATCGGAATTCCCCAGTATCTACACATTCTCTTTGATTCTTCAACAGAAAACTACTGGGTGATAAGACACTTGCATGACCTGCTAGAAGCAGCAGCGCGTAAGCAAGGCGCCGCTGAGCAGATTCTATGCTGGAAGATTTGAGCAAGCGATGCTGACGGGTTAGAAACGGCAGCTCAAAAACCGTGGGGAAAAGGCAGGTTAAGGGGAGAGATTGCAGCTCTCACCAGAACGCCTCGCTCCGTGAGCTGCTCGAGGAAGCAGCGGTATGCAATCTGCGGTGCAGCTCCGATGAAGGCGCCGCCGATGAAGTGCACCACTGGGTACCAGTGTGGGTGTCAGGACACAGTGTCGGGAGAGACGGGAAGGTACAATCATCCTTCGCGTTTTGAGGCAATAACAGGACATGCACGTGAGCCGAGGTAGAATTCGGATGTTGGCTTTAAGCTCAAAAGGAATGGGGTAACTGTTCGATCTGTTAATCTGGCGGCTCTACCGGCATATCGAAGGAGTACACGAGAATAATCATGGATTTCATGGTGTAGGGTAAGTAAGAACGTGGCAACCGTCTTGCTCAGGATATCTAGTTCCGTTTGAAGTGCAGCAACTTGTGTGCAGGGAGGTTGGGCAGGTGGTGAGGCCGCTGCGCCGGAGGCTTTGAGGGTGATGGCTTGAGTGCAAGGCTTTGACGTGGCGATGAAAAAAGCCTTTAAGCGGAGGTGCTGCGCAGTGGGCTTTGACTAGGGAGCAGTCTTAGAGAAGGGAAGTCGCGCCTAGGAAGGTTTTGAGGGGGGCCACTACGCAGAGCATTTCAGGTGCACTGGAGTCTTTCAGAGGAGGCGATGCACAGGAGGCTTTAAGGAGAGGTGCAGTATACGAAGCTTTGAGTAAGGTTGCTGCCCAGGGTTTGAGAGAGGGCCCAGCAACGAGCGAGAATCTTCAAAGGAATTGGCCACTAGTTACGGAGTGTTAGTGGAAAACCAAGGTGGTAGCCAGAACTTACGGTGTCTGGGTGAGGCGAGCTTAAGGCAATCCGGTGAGTGCAGCAGTCCCAAAATCCCCACCACGAGGGCCGATAATTCCTTCGAGCGCACTAGAGAAAGGAAGAAGGGGGTAAATATCTACGTGAAAAAAGCCAGATCTTAACTAATACAGCGTGTGTGGCTGTCGCACAAACTCACCAGCGCGCGGAGGTCCTGCAGAAGCGGGCGGTCTTCGCACGAATGCTCCCTCCACCTCTTCCCATGAGCTAGTATCTGAGGTCAGCAACCCTGTGCTCCAAGAGAAGGATTGTCAATTGGGAATAGGGTCAAAGCGCAGGCCGTGTCCTGTCGTGTAGGCGAGTACACCAGATTTAACAGGGATGTTTCTTCAAACTGGCATTCGCGTTTCGTATTAGCAGCGCTGGGGTGAGGGGAGAACAACGGACCAGAAACTTGGGCCGTCGCAAAACTGAGCTTTGCATGACTCAAGAATCTTGTTGAGCTCTTGAGGGGCGACCGTGAGAAACAGGGGAGGCCATTTTGGGACGACTATGAACGCACCGAGCCATGTGGCAGCTTCCACACTCTCGGACAATAGCCTTTCCAGATCGCCAAAGAAAGGGAACGGGCTGCAACAGAAGCGAATATTAGCAACTGTTGCACATTCAATACTAAATTCGCGACGTGCTACACTCTGTACCTTCCACCTCGAGGCGAGAAGACGTTTATCACCGTCGCTCGTGGAGATCGATATGTTGCACGCCGAACACTGAGTCTAGCTCGTAAGCTATGCGAAGTTGTTGCATATCCTCTTGCACTCAAATGCGGGCTGAAGGCGTTCGCTTTGTGGAAGGAGAGCGAAGCTGGGTTGCTGACAGGGGCTGCCATAGTGTAATGTTGGGAGCAGATCAAAATCCTTCAAACATGTAGGGAATCATCCCGGAGATATGCAACAATATGCATATGAAGATGCAGTAATTATGGTGACACGCGTCAAAGATCGCCTCACGTCAGGCAAGCGAAGGGGTTCCACAAACTGAGAGTTTTCTGATCTGTGACAGGTGACTGGAAGTATGACAGTCACCGGCGCGGGAACCGATCTGAAAACTGAGGTTTTCTAATCGGTCGGAGGCCATAAGAGCCGTCTCAGTGACTGAGAAGGCTTCTTGCCGTGTTCTGGTTAACTGTGTGGAAGTGTCTCGCTGCGCGTTCCGTAGTGAGAATTTGTTCGTTGATTACGTAGCGCAGTTGAGAATTTTTATCTATAATTGTGCGCGGAATGGAGTGGTACACGGACGCTGAGAAATGCCAGCTCAAGATTACGGAGTTGGAGGCGCGACCCCAGTATGTGGCAGCGATTATTGCTTTTGGTGAGGGAGAGGAGCTTACGCCTGAACAGGGGAAGCTGATGGTCCAAATGGGTCGCTTTACCAGTCGGTTGGCGCAATTGTTGGGGGACGCGACTCAAGCGACTGGGAAGCGTGGGCGCCCTTGGGAAATGCCTGTGGACCTGGAGAACTTTCCAGGGTCTGATCGTGTGGAGCTGACCAGGGCCACGAACGAAAAGGACAAGGACAAGGGGTTGCGCAAGCAGTATGCTGAGGTCCAGCACCACTACGTCGCTCACGTCACGACGATGGCAGCGGTGAAGGACGTTCAGCAATTGGTGGTGGGTTTGGAGCTGCCTGAGGACGCGATTAGGGCCCTTGAGCGTGTAATGGACCTGGCTGAGAAGGGCAGGGAGCGAGCACGAGCTCGTGCCAAAATGTTGGCAATGGTCAGCGACAAGGGGCCTGAGTTGGGTTGGCCGATGTGCGAGAAGTTGGAGTTGCGCTCGTATGTTGACAACGAGGAGGAAGACAAGGCGATGCGAAAAGCCGAGAAGTTGGTGAAGGCGGAGAAACAGGTGGCTGCTGCTGCAGCAAAACAGCGCGACCAGCCGAGGGGGAATTCAGCAGGGGAGCGTTTTTCTTATGAACATCCTGTTGTGAATGTACCTTCCCCTCCTATGCCCCAAGATGGTGTGAGGATCCAGTGCTGGAATTGCCGCCAATGGGGGCACCACCAGAACGACTGTACCCTGCCTCGCGGTGCTGGTCGTGGCCGTGGACGTGGTGGATTTTGACCGTGTGGCCATGAGTGCCGTTGGCCATGAGTGCCGTTGCCGTACGTCGGCGTGTGATCGCAATGAACTTTGGTCTGTGCGGAATTGCCAGACGTAGGAATGAATTTTGAAGAACCCTTGCTGAGATTCAGTAGTTCAGTATCACGTATGACGTATGACAGTGACAGTGACAGTACAGTGACTTCCTACCTGTACTCAGTAGTTCGACTTCGGTAGCTTAGACTGTGACACACGATATGATTGCCTAGTGACGGCCTCAGAGCTTAGATAGCCTGAGAGTCGTGTATTCATTTCTATCTTTTGATATACCCGATTGCCTCGCTCAAACCCTACGGCGTTCAGCGTTTTCACTGTGTCACTAGGACATTCTAGTAGGCTATAGGCCCACCACTTGCCTAAAGTGGTTTTGATTCAAAGCCACTAAATGGCTGGCTAAAGCTGTAGAGGGGCGAGCGTGGCTGAGTAGGTAGAATGTTGCGGGGTGCCGTGTTTTCGCGGCACAACTGACTGCGTGGATGGAGAGGTAAGCGCGACGAGTGGCGGAGGAGAGTACGGAGAAGATGGGTCAGAGAGCGCTGGGGCCCCCGATTGTATGCAGCTTTGCGCAGAGTTTGGTACCAAGTGGATCGCGACACGTTAAACGGACCATGACCTCGGACATCGACAAGCGCAAGGACCTCGACCTCCCACTCCTACTTTCCGCCCACCCCCGCCGCTCCGCATCTTTCCTCGCAACTCTATGCGTCTTTACCCGTGACATTTTACCTTAATTCGCCACGCTTGCCGCTTGTTTGTGTATATTGAGCGGATTTTCAGATCTTGCGGGCGACTTGGCCGTTTTTGGGCACTTATAACTTACGGAGTAGTTGGGCTCAGAGATTTTCCTTTGGACAGTATTTTTACTTCGCCAATCCCGGCCTTGTTACCGAGTTTCGTGGGCATCGGAGCAGATTTTGAATTTATTTCAGATTTGGCCCCTTCCTTGAAGGGGGCTCGCCCTTATCGTTAGGGTTTCATCGCGCCGGTGCTTCGCTTACGGCTGCCATGACTACCGTGGATTCTTCGGACGGATTTACCACGCCGGTCCCGGCTGGGATCGACACGCGGAGGGCGCTTCCCTTCAGCGACGGCCCTGAAGAGCCTGTGCCCCCTACACCTGTAAAGCGTCGCCCGCTTGACAGTGATGACTCGGACGGTGCTTTGGTTCTCAGGGACTTCCTTAAGGACTGCCAGACGATTCTCCGCGAGCCTGGTCACCGGGCTAGCATTATTCAGCAAGTTCGTGACCAGTGCCGACCAACTCACATCAAGGCTTCGGAGTGGGTCTTTGACATCGACAAAATTAAAGGCCAAGTGCCTCGAGAGGTTGCACTGGACCGCTTCACCAAAGCGGTACAGACCCAACTTACCGATTTCAACCTTCAGTTTGACACGGTATTCCACCCGACTGACCTCACGGCGGCCGTTCTTCCTGAAGCCACTCGCATTTTATTTCGCATCTTGACGTCGCTTGTGCGTGGATCATGCCTTCGGCTCATTGAGGAGTCGGCTACGGTGTCTCCGGATGATGGACGCCGTGCGTGGCTGGTTGTCTGCCGAGCCGTTGCCAGACGGCGCAGGCCGTGGGGTTCCCATGGTTACCTGTTCGAGACGGCTCCTGCGATCGAGCTGCTGGAGGATGTTGACCCCGAGCCCTATATTAAGGGTTTTATGCAGCACCACACCGCTGTCCGTTCAGAGCTCAGACCTGGTGTAGAGCCTGACGATGTGTGGGGTGTGGGGTTCGCCTTGGATCTCCTCACCCTTCGCATGTGCCCTCTGTACTATAAGGACCTTCTACAGGAGTGGAGTTCTAAAACGGCCGAGGGCAGGGAGAAGCGGGCGCTCGGCATTCAGCAGTTCACGTTGGCTGTAAAAGCCTTCCACCAACAGAAAACAGAGGAGAAGAAGCTGCTTAAGGAGAAGAAAAAGAAGGATGGGGTCTCCGCATTGGCGGCCTCACTTCTCTCTGGGGAGTCCCCTTCTGCCGCCCTTCTAGCCCGTGCGGGCATCCCGCAGACTCGCATTGTTGGTGGCCGCAGGCGTGACGAGCCCAGGCACCCGCCACAGACTCAGGATGCTCAGCCACAGGCGGCCGGACAGGGTGCTCACCGGTCTGGGGGCGACAGGGGTACAGCTCCCCGCGCCAGGCCGGCCCGCGGTGGAAAGAATCGACAACAAAACATGAAGGGACACAGGAAGGGCTCTCACCCTTCCCCTCATGCCCCTCCGCCGCGGACTCAGGGGCAGCGGCAGCCTGCATCCGGTGGTTCACCGACTGCCTTGCGGGTGACGCGAGATGCACAGGGCCGCCACTCGGTCCAGTGCTGGGACTGCGGCGGCCCTCACTTCCGCCGTGACTGCCCTGGAGGCGTGCAGAGTGCTCATGTGGCGGGGTTCCACCCCGAGGGCACGCCCATTGCAGACATCCTATCAGAGTTGGATGCGGCTTTCCTCGATCCGGAGGAGGAGGTGTATGAGTCATGCCTGTACACTTACTCATTGGAGCTCGGGGAGGCACCGCTTGACATCCCCGCGGCCCAGGCGGCTGCCGTGGTGCCGCACTCTGCCGTTGACAGTGGGGAGCAGTGGACTGAGTCGGAGTGGGCTATCTGGGACTCATGTGGCCGCTCGGAGGAGCAGTACTATGACGCAGTCAACCGCTTCAACTCGTACCAGGACCCTGGCGATGGGGACGGACCCGACGGTGAGATGACGCCTGCTCAGCTCCATGTTGCCGTGCACCAGCCTTCGGACCCTGCCATGTCTATGCAGCACTTCAGTGTTGAGCCGCAGCAGCCAGCGGTGCCGGCAGCCGACGTGCAAATCACAACAACCAACAACGAATTCCCTGGAGCTGTGCAGCTGGTGAGCACGGCACCACCGTCCCGACCCAGGGGTCCGGGTGGCCCGGGCCGCAGGCCCTATGGGGCGGGTCACTACATGTACATGAGTCTGCTATGCATTCTAGCATTCTCTGGCACGGCAGATGCGGTGCAGTCTGGTGGTGCCTCCGGTGCTGTGCTGGAGGTGCACCCACGGGCTCTGGTGCTTTGGCATGCTGTCACCTGGGGTCTGGCTATCTCGGCCTGTCTTCCTGCCGTTGGTGCCAGGACTCCCGCACGCACCTGGCGACACCTTGTCAACCGCCAGTCACCGACGGGCGGGCACCAGCCCTCAACAACCCAGCCTCCGGCGGGTGAGCCCCGTACCTCTCGCCGCTCCTCACCGGTCTGGACTGCTATTCTGGTTATCTGTAGCCTGGCCCTGTGTACCTCGGCACTACTGTTTGGGTATTCTCTGGGTCTGCGGCAGTCAGTCAGACAGTCAGTCAGTCAGTCAGTCAGTCAGCTTACCCCGCCAGCAGGGGGGTCCGTCGGCCGTTCTGCTGGTCAGCTTTTCTCAGCTGATGGACTGGCTACCGGTGATACCGGCTTATGTCTGGTCTCTGGTTATGCTGTGGGTACTTATGCTTCTGTGGAGCTTGGTGTACCGTCTGGTCAGCTTGGGTCAGTTACAGTGGTTTACCCTCTGGTACCTGCTGGCTATACTGGTATTCTGGTTTATGGCAGTGCAGAGTCAGTTCCGTTGCATGTGCCCGACGAGGAGTGGGCTGCTTCTGGATTCAGTTCTCTGGCCAGTGCTGTCCCTGCACCCGTCCGGGTTGACAGAGGCATCGTGTGTGACTCTGGAGCCACATGTGTCATGTGCGGGGACCTGTCGGCCTGCACCGACGTGGACTACACCCGTACGGTGGCCTTCACCATGGTCACGGCTGGGTCTCACAGGACGGATGCTACTGTGACATTCCACCTGTATGGGGTCTGTGTCCAGGACGGCGCCATCGACCACTTCGTTCTCCCAAACTCACACTATAAGGCCGGCTGCCGCACTCTGCTGTCTTCTCGGGTTATGCTATCCCTCGGCTTCGGGTCCCCTGACCTTGTATCCCTCACCTACACCCACCTGCCTACTGGCCGTGTCTATCGGATCATTGACTCTGGCACAGACTATATGTGGGCGGAGGTCCCTGAGGGGGCAGCCAGTGCACTCACCCAGACTGTCTCACGTGTCCGCACCGGTGAGATCTGTGACTGGATGTGGGCACGCTCAGAGTATGCCAAGTGGGCTTTCCTGAAGGGCTCGCCTGCTGCCTTGGCCAAGACCGGGGAACACAACTTTGACATCTCCCTCTTCGGAGACGACCTCCCCCCCGGCGTGGGTAACAACCAGACCTGCCCAGTCAGGTATTCACTGTCTGATTCCTGCTGGGGTCACCTCTGGGCCGGTGCCTATATATATGGCAACCCGCCCTTTGACAGACTCACCTGTGAGCGGATGCTCAAGAAGGCCAACCGGGACTTTGCAACCGACCCCGAGCACACGGTATTCCTCTTCTTGATCCCCCAGTCACACCTCAGTACCTTCAGGCAGCACCTTATTCATTGGGAGGTGCTACATGTGTACCCAGCTGGCACAGAGGGCATATTCAGCTACCGTCGTGAGCACACCTATGCTGGACGGCCCCTTCAGTCGGCTGGCTCGGAGGGCGGGGGGGACCGTGTCTTCATTGCTGGCACCCCGTTCCCGGTGGCTATCATCTACCGTGATCAGTACACATCCATGAGGTTCACCCCTGAGAGGTGGTGCCATTCCGCATATGCTCATGCTCATGGTCTCAGGCTGGCTCAGCTCATGGACCTTGGTGTTGACATCGCCCGACCTGGCACTACAGTTACTCGGGAGCAGCTGCTGGCTCACAGGACCTGTGCTGAGGCCTGTGCTGTGTGTGCCCGTATGCGGACAGTGCAGCCGAGCCCGAAGCACCCTCCGGCTGACAGATACAGGGCTCAGAAGCCTGGATCTATGTGGGCTGCTGATGCTACAGGCCCGATCACGCCTATTGGCTATGACGGGTCGAGGTACCGCTGGACCTTTGTGGAGTTCACTGTGAGGTTTACACTTTGCTACTTCTCTGCTGAGAAGTCGGCATACAGCTTCATCCTGGCTCAGTTCCTGGCAGATGTTGTTCATCACGGCTTTGCCTGCACTGGCCTGGTTCTCCGCACTGATTGTGCCCCGGAGCTGTGTGACCCTGCAGCACAGGCTCTGTACAAACACCATGGCATCAAACACCTGCAGTCGTCACCCACCCTGCACTGGCAGAACTTCATGGCTGAATATGTGATTGGTAAGATCTCGTCGGTCTCCCGTGCTCTCCTGGAGACAGCCGGTATGGACCTCACCTACTGGCCTCTTGCGGACAGTCATGCCTGCCTGCTGTGGGATATCCTGCCTCATGGGCGGGACGCCGTGGTGCCATTCTATCACCTTATGGGCTATCACTTTACCTACTCCCGTATCGAGATATTCGGCACCCTGTGCACTGTGGCCATGGATGCTCAGCAGATGCGGGCCCGCCATCCGGGGGTCTCCAAGAAGCGGACCCCCCGGGCCTGGCAGGGGCGGTTTGTGGGCATCAGCCTCAGGTCCTCGGCCTACAAGGTACTGGACCTGGAGAGAAACAAAGTTGTCTCCGAAGGCCGGCCAGACTTCATCAGAAACTACTCAGAGTTCGGGCAGGTGATGTCATCGTTCCCTGCCCCCGCTCCCGACGAGCAGCACTCCGCACCCGTGCCCAGTGACAGGCCGGAGCCGTGGAGGGACTACACCACTGACATGGTGGTGACAGTCCATTCCGTGGCTGCCTATTATGACACCCGGGACGGTGAGACCTATGCCACCGTGCAGTTGCTTGACACTGGTTCAGCAGACACTTTCTGGACCACCGCCCAGCAGTATGTCATGGCGGACCCTGCAGGCACTGCTTGGTTTGACTTGGTCCACTGGCTGGACCGCCGCAGGGTCATTGACTGTGTCAATCAACACTACCCGCTCTGGACTCTGGCTAAGGCTCAGGAGGCCCGCGGTGATCCGCTGTATCCGGCACTCATTGTGTCCACGGACATGAGGCGGTCCAGGTCCTATGGGGTGCTCTTCCGGCCTATGGCCTACGGTGATGTGACTGCCCCACGTGCCTATGCCATGGACCTCCGTGCCAGTCTGGTGGTGTTCCCTGATACCCACAGTGCTTGCCACCTTCCCTTCTCCGACCACCCGGAGCAGGACCAGTGGCTCCTTCCGCACTATGTGGTCCCACCAGAGGACACAGTCAGTACATTGCCAGCCGGTGGCACACTCAGCTTCAGTCATATCTCTGCTGACCTCGCCGAGCGCCTGTACCACACTGCAGCTCCTGATCTGCCACTGCCGGGTGGGTACCGCCAGGCACTGTCTATGCCTGATGGGGCTCAGTGGGAGGAGGCTATTACCGGTGGGGAGGTGCAGCCTCTGATTGACCAGGGTAAGATTGAACCGGTGGAGGTGCTACCCGACGGTGAGATCGCCACCAGCACCATCTTTGTGCTGAATAAGCCCTGGAAGCCACGGGATGGTCTGCCACCCGTCCAAATTCATAAAGCTCGGATGGCCGTGGCTGCCACATGGCACTGGGGCTACACCCAAGCTGAGACCGCATGCACGGTAGCAGACCTGCCCACCTTCCGCCTTCTCTTCATCCTGTCTATTATCTTTGCTGGTATGGGGGTTATGGTCTATCACTTTGACGTCAGTCAGGCCTTTGTTCATGCCCGTCTGGAGGTTCCTATATATGTGCGGTTCCCCTCTGGGTATATGTATAAGGGCAGATATGGCTATGCCAAGCTGCTCTATGCTCTCTACGGGCTACGGACAGCTGGTGCTTCCTGGCAGAAGCTGGCCAACAAATTCATGAAGTCCTTCACCTATCAGGGAATGCACTTCACCCAGTCCACATATGACCCGTGCCTGTACTATATTGTGACCTCTGCGTTCGTGGCCTTCGTGGCTGTCTACGTGGATGACTTCGGGCTGACATGTGATGATGCCTTCCACCAGGCTTTCTGGGCAGCTTTCCAGGCGGCATTCAAGAGCAAGAATCTTGGCCGTATGACAGCCGTCCTGCAGCTTGCGGTTGACTATGATCGGTGGGGCATTGCATTGTCCCAAACCAGGCAGATCAAGGAGCTCATGTCCAAGTTCAAGCTTCCGGCCAAAACCTATCACAATCCGATGGATGTGAACCTCATTATCCAGAAGCCGGAGCACCCTGATCTCACCCTTGTCACCCCGTATCTCTCACTGCTTGGGTCCCTGCTGTGGATTGCACGGTGCACCAGGCCAGATATCTATTACTCAGTCATATATCTGGCACAGTTCTCCTCATGCCCCTCGGCTCAGGCCTGGGAGGCACTTCAGAGAGTGGCTCAGTATCTGTACTTCACACGGCACTACCGTATCCGTTATGCTTACCCCAGTGCACCGCTTTCTGTGCTCACAATACAGGTGTATTCGGATGCTGACCATGCTCGTGACAAACTCAACGGGTGTCTCTCCTACTCGGGAGGCATTGTATTCCTCAACGGCATGGTCCTTCATTGGGTATGTGCCCGCCAGACTGATGCTGAGATGTCCTCCACTGGATCTGAGTATGTGGCCGCCTCTGTGGTTGGGCAGCGGGCCATGTCTGCTATCCATATGATTGTGGAGATGTTCGGCTTTATCAGAATTACGCAGCAGGAGCCGGGTGTGTCTGCTCTGGCTCTGTCTACGGCCTTCCCTGCAGCTGACACTTCTTGGATGCAGAGGGCGGCCACGTTCTTCGAGAATCATGCTATGGGTCATGGTCAGATGGGCCCCGCCTCCCCCCTACACTACCGGGAGGCTGAGCCTGTTCCTGACAGCAGCCTGTATGCCCTGCCTCACGCCGTGCCAGTACCATATGATGGCACGGGCTATGAGGACGGTCCGCGGGAGTACCACTCTCAGCGGTCTGGCATGTATGGTACCTCTGGACCCTTCATTCCCAGGCTGGAGCTCCCGGTGGCTGTCATGATTGACAACCAGGCGGCCTCCTCCATTCTGAGGAATGTCATGCTATCCACCAAGATTAAGCATGTGTTGATCCGTTTTCACTGCTTTCGGGGGTGGGTGTGTGCTGGGTACCTAGTGCCTGTTTACATCAACACTTTACTCAACCTGGCTGATATCTTCACCAAACCTCTTCCTGGGCTCAAGGACAAGGTGCGGGTGATCATCAGCATGATCGAGTCCTTCATGGACGTGATCCGCCCGCACCCCAGTGGTGCGGGTGACTCCTAGGTTCTCTGGTCCTCTGTCCGGCTGAGCTGCAGGCCTATGAGCCGGCAGCGGTCGGGCAAGGGGTCTTTCTGGTCTGACTGGATTGATGCCCTTTGACGTGGTGCCCTTCTGGACTGGACTTTGTGTTCGTGGACAGACTGGTACCTATGACCTGCCCTATGAGACCTTAGACACCGACAGCTCTACTCTGACCTTAAGCACATCTGACTGGATTCTGGCCTTTGACTACATCCTGTACCTCTTTGACATCTTCTATGACCTCGAGTACTGGTTGACCGTCGAGCTGAGCAGCATCAGATGAGAGTACCTATCGGGGAGCGAGATCTGGCAGAGACCAGTTACTATTTTCATATCCTTGTGGCAGTCCACCTAGTTGGCATGCATATACTAGTACTTTAGCATTCGGTTTAGAGGGTTAGCCGGAAGCGGGGATGGCGGCAGGTCGGCCCTTTGGTTGATGTTGTTCTGATCCGTGGACGGGGACCTCTTAGTTTGCATTAGCTACCTGTTTCACATTCTTGTGCCACCTCAGCCGAGGTGGTGTGCTGAGATTCAGTAGTTCAGTATCACGTATGACGTATGACAGTGACAGTGACAGTACAGTGACTTCCTACCTGTACTCAGTAGTTCGACTTCGGTAGCTTAGACTGTGACACACGATATGATTGCCTAGTGACGGCCTCAGAGCTTAGATAGCCTGAGAGTCGTGTATTCATTTTCTATCTTTTGAGATACCCGATTGCCTCGCTCAAACCCTACGGCGTTCAGCGTTTTCACTGTGTCACTAGGACATTCTAGTAACCCTAATTTGTATGGCGTGATGCCGTTGTAAGCGAGCACGAGTCTCGCGTGGTGTGAATTGTGCTTTTCAAGTTTCTTAATTGTGCTTTCTTTGATGCGTAGATGCTTTCTTGGGGCGATGTGTCTCGTGGACGTGTTTTGGCGTCGTTGCCGCGATTGCGTGAGTCTTGATGTTTTGACGGAGTGTCGATGTGAGTGCTTAACTCCGATTGTTTTTGCTGTGTTGTCTTAATGCTGTCCGTAAATTTTGCAGGTTTGGGCTTCTGGTTTCGGCAGGCAGCAGGGCGGTCTTGCTGAGTTGTAATGCTAGTTGAGTTTGTTGCAATGCTAGTTGAGTTTCTTATTTGCCCCTTTTCCGCACTGCTTTGTGGTGATCTTTGTGGGCTTGCAGCGGCCGAGTTTCCATTACAAATGTGTCATTTGTCGGCTCTGTAGCCGTAGCCGATTAGAAAACTGAGAGTTTTCTGATCTGTGACAGGTGACTGGAAGTATGACAGTCACCGGGAACCGATCTGAAAACTGAGGTTTTCTAATCGGTCGGAGGCCATAAGAGCCGTCTCAGTGACTGAGAAGGCTTCTTGCCGTGTTCTGGTTAACTGTGTGGAAGTCCCGCCCCCCGCCCTTGAGCAGGTAGCACCGTGGCAGCGGTGATCGGAGTGCACTGGTAGCAGCTGAATGGAAGATTGTTCTTGGCCCGCAGAAGGGCAGACGGATCTTTGTTAGGCTCCGTAGAGAGTAGGCTGTGGCATTGCACCTGTGCAGTACTGACTGTTTTGGCAGAGACTAGCAACAGTTATCCCTCATGGGGGCCTGCGAAGGACCCTCATGCTAGTTCCTGCTTTAAGTGCTGTGCAGTAGACTTAGCTGGGTGTTGGTGCATTGCCAACATACCTGACTTGCGATGAGCAGGTACCCTGTAGCTTTGGAGGGTTTCAGCCCCAGCTAAGTATTTGAACCGTAGCCTAACTCTGAGTGAGAGAGCCGGATATTTTATGTCTCGTGGTGTCGGGAGTGTGGGTACCCCTTGGGATAGCATCCGTGAGAGGTGGGACCTTGTGGGTACCGATTTGGGCTAGGGTAGTAGTCGTATGTCATTATAATTTCCACACGCAGTGCAGCGGCCGAGTTTCCATTACAAATGTGTCATTTGTCGGCTCTGTAGCCGTAGCCGATTAGAAAACCGAGTTCGGAGTATTCAATAGGCGGGGGGACACTTATTATTACTAGGCTTGGTCGATCTCAATTTTAATCTCCGCTAGGCCTGTTCACCTGTAGGCCATCTGAATCTGATCGTTCGATCATCTCATCATTCGTTTATATTTTGTATTTATACATTGATTATACATAGAAAGAAAGAAAAAAACTACGCCCTTCAACCTCTGCTCCTTTAATATGATTTGGAACCTGGCCAAATTCCTAGGTCTGTGGACCTATGGACCTATGGTCCTGTTCGTAAGAACGGCCCTAATGAAAGCATCGTACATAAAATTCGAACCGATGAGAGCGTTCATTGTGTCACATCATCGTTGTCGGGTGGTGTCGCTGTCGCGAGTGGAACTGACGCTGTCGTGTGGATTGCTATCGTATGTATGCTATGCTATACCGCTATGTATGCTATGCTATACCTATTGCAGTTGGATGTCGCTCATCCTCATCCTCTGATTTTTTTTTCCCCGACTATTTTGCACTGCACGGAAATTCCGCACGGTTTAGACTGCATAGCTATGCCATCATTCTGCCTACCCATTGTATTGTCTCTCCCAAAACCTGCTCCAGCTGTTCGGGTCTCAGATTGTCACGCTAAGCACTACTCCGAGCTTGTGCCGTATTCAAGTCTAACACGGGTGATCTGGGTGCCGAACCAACTCCATGCGCGGCAAGCTAGCTACCCTGCATCAAGGCACGCGCACACACGCGCACACTGTACACACGCGTGCACAAGCTGCGGGTTTCATACGAAATATGTGTTTTTGCTACTTGAATCTTGTTTTCTCGCTCCTTTCCCTTGAGTGACTGTTTTGGTCACTTGGTTGTCAAAGGCCTCGAAAGATAGTCACCAGAAGCAGCCTAGACCTGGGATTCACCGAATGGCAGCCGGACCAAGTTGTGGGCCTTATATTTGCGGTGAGCTTCTCTCTGACGTTGAGGAACAATTTAAGTAACGCAAGTTTTCAGAAACCCTGAATTCACTCCACCATGGTTTTTGATTTCTATTCGGCAGGCATTTCTGGTCGTGGGCCTCGTAAACCTATCAAGGTAAGCGGCAAGTAAAACCATCCGTTTGCTCGAGATTTCACTCCCGTTACGGTATTGCAGCTGGTAAGAATGCAACCTGCTCGCGGAAATAGCAGCAATTGATTTTACTCGGTGAGGGGCGCGTTTTATCAGCTGCGTTGAAACTCGATAGCCCTGATTTTCACGTGGACCCTCACGCCAGTTCGTCGAACCCTTGCCCCTCATGATATCCTCCCCTCCCCCCCCCTTGAGCCTTCGTTGTTCGAACCCTCTCATCAATGCTCTGAAACAATCCGATTCACGAATCTGTTGGTGGACGTCTTCTCCGCACGAGTATGCCACAGCTTGTGAAAGCAATGATGACGTTCTTTTAGCGCGTCGGCGACAAAGATTTACACCACCTTGTCGCAAGTCCTGAAAACTGTATCTGGCGTGTGCGTGTGTGTCGCTGAGGGGACATACTGCGGGAACAGCGTGGATCGTATCATAGCCGAAGGGCAGCTACGGTGCGTTGCGCAGGCAGACCATCTCGAAACCCGACTCGCATTTCGTGGGTGGAAAAACGTTGAAGACTTCTTAGGCGAAAAACCGGCCCGAAAAATCAAAGCTTTGAGTCAAACACACTGAGTAGGAATTCGAAATTTCCACGTGTACGCGCATATGTGAACGAGCTATATGCTTTTCCGCACACACGCACGCACGACCTCTTCTTCGAGATTTGGGAACACGACTTCATGCTTGTTTTGCTCAAGGCTCTAAGGTTGGTTGGTCAAGAATTCTGTCAGCATAGAAAGTCTCGCAGGAGTAGGCAGGCATCCAGCACATTGCGTCTTTCAGAGGATGTAGAAAGACCCTGGACACGAATGCTGCGAAAGAGAGTCATTTTGTTCACACACAACGATCATTCCACTTGCTAGGACAGAAAACTGCTAAGATGCAGATAAAGTAGCAGCTGAAGAGCGAACGTTATTCTTGCTCACAGTGAAATGTCAGAGAAGGGACAACGTTGGAGGAAAGGACAAAAAACTGGTGGCGGAGGGGACATCTACATAATGGATGAGGTATGAGTTTTGTTCTCTGTTATGCTTTTCTTTAATTTTTTTGCATTTGTTTTAATCTTGCCATGCTTGTTCATAAAAGGCTGGCTTCCTCCTGCCAATGTTGCGGTCCTCGATGACATTTTCACTTCGTGTTAAGCCGACCTATTGTCAATGAGCTCTTCGGTGGTGACTTTCTATTGCGTGCTCAGCTGCTAGTGCTTTGATGAGGATCCAACAACTAATCTGCTTTGGATTATAAGTGCATTCATATATTTTTTGCACAATTCAAATCGATACTACAACTGGTAGAGTGGCACGAGTGTAACATAGGTCAGGAGAATATCCTTTCCACCCTTGCGAAAGTGTTGTGCAAAGCAGTGCTCAAGGGGTGAAGTTAAGTATCGTGCACCTGCAACATTTTACGTGTCTCGATTATCTATCAGTGAGAATGATGGTTTGGATATGGGTGCATCCTGGGATGCAAAGGTTGATAATGAAGAACAGTCAAAATGATTTTGTTTCGACCGAAGAAATGTGAAGAGTTCTTGGGAGCCGTTTCGTGGATATTCTACACCAAGCATTTTATGACACATATGGCAAGATGACATACTGACTAACAGCCCAATCGTATGAGAAGCAGACTTGGTCATCGCTGTCCCTTTGATATTAGTCTTGTTCTTCCTATAAAATGTTTGTTCTTGAGATGCCACAAAGTATAAAAATTCAGGTGCCAGTTCTTGATTTTCAAGGGAGATATCCCCCATATAACATCGTGGTATTTACCTTGAATAGGAACATCACTATGACTTGCGTCCTGAGTATCCAATAGCTATGAACTATGCACTTTTCTCCAAGCATACTCCTAACACTAGCACATATTTTTGGAGGGGAAACACCCTCCGAGCTTAAAATAAAGGTCTTCTGCAGTTACTTACCCGAAATGCAAAAACTTGCGAAAGGTTCCTGTATGGGTCCAGTGCATTGTCGCGACGCGTCGCAAAGATTTAGTATGATCGAAGGTGACGACCGCGACCGCGACCGAAGATTGGCGTGTAGTATGACATCGCCACATGATGTAGCCAACAGTCCAAGAGCAAGGTATGGTATCGGAAGAGACGCCAAATCGAAAAATCGAGGTCGTCCGATCGTGAATTTTAGGGTATCAAAATTACCGTTAGATCACCCTGATGAAGAATATATATAACACGTATATGGGCGCTGGCTACGAAGAAGGTGAGCGAGGACGACGAGGGGAGTGAAGCCACGGTCACCACTGTCTCTGAAGAATTGCGTTTGATCATCAGAGATAGGATGGAAGGGTCAGTCCAAGGGTTGCTGAACCAGAAGGTGTTGACTGGTCAGATGAGCACTCTGGACGACCTGATCGGCACCCTAGCCCGGTCTTGTATCAGCGACGCGCACCTCAGCATCCTGCCCAGCATGCTATCTCGATCCCGGCAGGCTTCTGGCAGGAACGCAGGGAGGAACGCGCGAACCTTCCACCACTCCCTGATGGAAGCCTTTGAGCTGCTGGAGTCCCTGCACAAACACGGGGTCACTGGGCCAGTTAGCCGAGCCTCTCTGCCCGGCATCTTCCTCAGCGGTCTGACACCTGAGCTGCATGCGAGAGTGCACAAGGAGCTGCTAGGCAAAGTGGACTTCCATCAGGCGACAGGAGCAGCCGGGTGGGAAGCGGAGCTGCTTCGCAAATATGTGGAGCAGGCAACACTGGAGGAGCGTCGGGACCCGACAGGACTGAAGGCAACCAGGGACCAGTCCCCCTTCCCAATGGCTGCGCTGTTTGAGTGCCTGGACGAGCACATGGAGCAGTGTTACGCCTTGCCGACAGCACCAGCAGAGGTGGAAGGCAGGCAGCTACCTGGATCGTCCACCTATACTGGCTGTAGGAAGTGCAAGTCCAAGGAGCACCTGGCAAAGGACTGTCCGCAGCAGCACGACCAGCAGAAGAGGGTTGCGTGGGTGAAGTGCATTTGGGAAGAAGCTTTCGAGACCCATGAGAACGCAGGTGCAAGCGTGGAGCTTATGGAGGAGACGTTAGCAGTCATCGCGCATGAGAGGGGTTCAGATTTTGGCGAGGGAGAGGCCGCGGGGGCCAGTTCCTCTCCCGGTCGCAAGGCATAGGTCCCGAAGCCAGCAGGGGGAGCACTCCGCCCCTTGCTGAGGCTGACAGGAGCGGGACCAGGCCCCTGGAGGAGGGGTCTGCGAGGGGACGGCACAGCCAGCCCTACCGGTGGAACACCCACTTCAGGGAAGATCACCGGATGAGGTATGGTCCGGGACCGGCCCAGAAGGCGACTGAGAAGATGAAGCGAGCGGTGAGGTGGCTGAAGAGATCCCATCCGGTCACGGTGGTAGCTCCGAGCGAGGCTGAACCAGAGGTACCACCAGCACAAGCATCCACCCCTACAGAGGTACAGATCAGATTCCCCCTGTTTGGGCGAGGGAGCCAGGGACACCCTTGTATCAAAGGTGTGTACCAACGTGCGTTGCAGCCATCAGGCGCTAGACGGGTAAGGTTCAGAGAGGAGGCGACGCCCCGGCAACTCTTCGGACGTGCGCTAAGACGACGACTAGACCGCGCCAACCCGCCGCCACTGTCGCGAGCACAACAGCGGGTGCAACGTGACAGACCAGCAGCGTGGGAGGCAGCCAGGACACTGACGCGCAGGCAGCGGGAAGCAGAGGTGCATCAGCACAGGGTCAGGAGTGCTATGGTACGGGTAAAGGGCCGCATAGAGCACCTGAGGAAGATGGTGAAGGCGAGCAGGGAAGCGGCAGCCGCCAGGCCAGCACCCTGGCCAGATGACCCAGTGCCGGAGGACTCCATCACCAGATCTGCCCGCTGGACCGCCCTGATAGCGGAGGCCGGCACTTACCACCTACCTGACGACAACTCCGACGAAGAACTGAACCCGCAGGAAGTGGAGCCAGGTTTGCACAAACTGGCCAGCATCAGGCCTGATATAGGCGTAGACGCGGGGGCGGGACGCTGGGGAGAATGGCTGGACGAGCACGTGCTAGCAGCCATGGACGCGTCAGGGCCCACACTCATGATTTTCTGGGCATGGATTGGTAAGGTGCGAGTGAAGGTTCTCATCGATACTGGGGCCTCCTCCAGTTTCACATCCTTAGAGACTGCGAAGAAGCTCAAGCTTCAACCATCAGTCCATGAGAAACCAATGCGAGTGCAGGTTGCAGATGGCACAGTCTACGACGCCAACTCTTGCATTCGACCCAAGCTCACGGCGGAGACGCGGAAAGGAAGTTATGCCAAGCAGGTGACTCTGCGAGTGATGCCCTTATCCTTGGGTGTGGACGTGGTGCTGGGGGGTGACTGGTTACGAGCACAGCGGCGGATCACCTTTGACTATGCACAGTATGGGAGTGTGCGGTTTGGCCATGGGTCACAGAAGGTAGTCATTGCGGGGTGCAATCCGGGCTCATCGAACTCGGAAAGGAGCCAGGCTATGAGCCTAGTGGAGGCTCAGCTAATCAGCACCAAGCAAGCTAGGAAGGACTTGCGAGCACTGAAGAACAGCGGGTAGGAGGCCTACATCATGTACTTGGCGCCTGACGGGACCTTCAAGCCGGAAGCCTCCGACGACCCCAACTCTCCCTTGGAAGCAGCCGCTGCTCTGTCAGAGACCTCCTCCTCTTCGTCATCGGAGTGTGACGTCGCCAGCCTGAGGGGGGGGGAGGAGACCTCATGCGAGGAATGCGGGGACAGCGACGGCACGGAAGCAAGCATGGCAACTCTAGCTTCGGACACCAGCTCCTCAGACTCGGAGGATCTCGACGCGGACGACGCAGCTCAGGAGCTAGTCTGCGCGGTGCGCCCGGTAACGTGCCCCACGTCAGCCACTCCGACAATGCTGGACTGGGGACCATACCCCGTACGAGCTCGATGGGAGGCTTTTCAGATGTTACCCCGAGAGCGCAGGGAAAATGCTGCGCAAGATCACGCAGGAGGGTTGGAGCCTGATTGGGAGAGTGAGGCTCACCAACTGTGGAGGACAGCGCAGGCGTTGCGGGAGCATAGCGGTGCTCCATCGAGGAGAAAATGGCGTAGACAGCGCGCGCCAGCAACTGCAGCTCCAGTGGTAACGGCGGAACCTGAGCAGATGCGGAGCGGTGGTGGGGACAACGAGGCCGAGCAGCGGAGCCGTGGTGAGGACGATGAGGCCGAGCAGCGGAGCAGCGGTGAGGCCAAGCTCAAGCAGACCGCAGCACAGCCGACCCCTCCTGATGAGGAAGACGCTGAGGAGGTCCCACAATGGATATGGGACGAGCTGGCGGAGCTAAAGAAGGCATATGTGGACGTGGTGGGCATGGAGCTCCCCAAGGGCGTGGTCGTGGACCGCGACCACAAATCGCCGCTGCGCGTGGACCCCGAGTACCGTGATGGCGCACGGCATAAGAGGTGCTACAAGCTGTCCATGGAGGAGTTGCGACAACTTCGTGGACAACTGGACGAGCTCTTGGCGAAGGGTTACATCCGCCCCTCATCCTCACCTTGGGGCAGTCCAGTCTTGATGGTACCCAAGCCCTCGAATCTTAAGGAGCTACGGCTAGTGATTGATTACCGCCAGATCAATGAAATCACCGTAAAGGACCGTTATCCTCTTCCCGATGTGCAGTCTCTCATTGATGATCTACAGGGGGCGACCATCTTCTCCACCGCGGACGCTCTGTGGGGATTCTGGCAGGTGCCCATGGAGGAGGACGCAATCGAGAAGACTGCAATGACCACGCCGTTTGGAGCTTATGAGTGGCTGGTTATGCGCTTATGCCCATGGGGTTGTCGAACAGTCTCTCTTGTTGGCAGCGTATGATGCAGAGCTACCTAGGACACCTCTCATTCGTGAGGGTGTTCGTGGACGACATCATGATCTTCAGTAAGAATCCAACTGAACACCTCGGTCATTTGAAGCAGGTGCTGGAGGTCTGTCGTCAGAACAAAGTCCGGCTGAAGGAATCGAAGCTGCGGTTCTTCAAGCGCTCTGTACGGTTCCTCGGGCATGTCATTGATCGCGAAGGATGCCGACCCCAGCAGGACAAGATCGCAGCGGTGAGGGATTGGCCCAAGCTGGGAACTGTCAAACATGTGCGACAGTTCCTGGGTCTGGCCGGTTTCTACCGCCGGTACATCCAGGGGTTCTCCGATCTAGCTCACCCATTGACCAAGCTGACGAAGAACTTAGTGCCATGGGAGTGGGGCCCAGAGCAGAAGCGGGCGTTCGAGCGGTTGAAGACGGTGCTGACCACAGCCCCTACGTTGATCCTTCCAGATCAGAAGGCAGCTTATGATGGCACCAGCCCATTCGTCGTACAGACGGACGCTAGTGCGGTGGCACTGGCTGGGGTACTGATGCAGGACCTGGGGAAGGGCCTGCAGCCGATCGCCTTCGAGAGCAAGCAGTTCTCATCAGCGGAGCAAAATTACCATGCAGGGGAACGGGAGTTAGCAGCGATTCATCACTGCACGACTCAAACATGGAGGCATTACCTTATCTTCACAGAGTTCCGACTCATGGGAGACCACGCGCCGCTGAAGTGGCTCTTCGCTCCAGGCCGGGAACTCAGCAGGCGACAAGCGAGGTGGTACGAGGACCTGGTGGAGGTGGGCGTGCATGCGATGGAGCACGTGCCAGGGCGCACGCTGGTGGTGACGGACGCGGCCTCTCGCCGACCAGACTATGTGCAAACCTCAGCAAGAGAGGGGCTCAAGGAGGCAGGATACGTGGACCTGAGTACCGACCAGCCAGTGTCAGCTGAGGACGGAAGGCGGGCAGCAGGTGCCAAGGGGAAACCAGCGGAAGTACCCAAGGCCAAGGCTGAGGTGAATGCAGCGGTGGAAGAGAAGAAGGTGGAGAAGGAGGACCCTAGCTCTCCCTTGGATGCGGGGTTCAGCTCATCAGATGAGGAGGACGAGGAACACCCACCAGTGAGCCCTCCAGTGGTGACAGGGAAGCTGACGCAGCTCAATGGACTGTGGTGGGCGGAGACCCCCGACCTGTGGCGCGACGCTATGGACACAGTAGCCACGATGGCGGCAGCCTCCGTCTTCGCGGGCGTAACTACTAGAGCGGTAGCAGCAAAGCAATCAGCAACAGGTGATGACCCAGCGTCTCCCTTGGATGCAGAAGCCGTCTTGACAGAGACACCCCCAGCACAGCCGCCCGGAACAGTAGCTCAGAAACCAGCAGCAGAGCAGCAGCAGCCATCAGCAGCAGCGCAGCAACCAGCAGCACAACCGCCAGCGACAGTAGCAGAGCAGCAGCAATCAAGTCCAAGGATCCGACCCGGAGGACCGCTGGTGGACAAGCAGGATTGGAAGTTGATCTCCTCGGAGTTCGCTAGGCTGCAGAGCAAGTACTCTCGGGCACTGGGAGGACCGTTCCAGGTGGATGCGTGCTGTGACGCTATGGGCCAGAATCGACAGGTGAGTACATTCTGGACTGATTGCTTGAACGAGCAGTGGAGGGGCCGTATCGTCTGGTGCAATCCCCCCTTCTCAGACCCCAACGTGAGCATTGAGGACATTCTGCGACACTACGCATCTGAGGCGAAGCAGGACCCGTGTCACACAGCCGCCTTGTTCTCAATGCCCGACTTCCCTCAGGCGAATTGGCGACCGTTGCTACGCGAGTTTGGCCTGGAGATCGTGGAGGTCATTCCAAGGGTGAACGAGCATGGTGAGCCCAACAGACTGTTTACCTCACCTGGAGAGGAGAGGGGTCACCGCTCGGCTCTGCAGGAACTGCCAGTCCCATGGCCAGTGCTAGTAGTGATAGCCAGGCCACAGAAGCCACCCAGCAAGCTGGCCCCACGCGAGAGATCCACAGCGCAACCAGCAGTCACGCTCTCCGGAGCAGCAGCGAAGATCAGAGATAAGTCGGGGACAGTGGAGCCAGGAGTGTTCTTGCGGGCGCTGAGAGCTGAGCACAGACGCAGCGAATATCTCAGAACCCTGAAGCAGGAGCTGCTAAACACCCAGCATCATCGCACAGAGCATTTCCGGCTGGTAAGCGACATCATCTGGAGAGTGGCTGAAGGGCGCTATCAGGTGGTACTGGCGCCGGACTCGCCCTTGCGGGAGCTAGTGCTGAGAGAAGCTCACGAGGCACCATCCGCAGGCCACACCGGCAGGGACAAGTGGCTACTATCCCATGATCCTTGTGGGAGGACCATAATCGATTATGGTCCTCCCACAAGGACAAATGTTGCAAGAATTTAATTGGGCATTGGTTCGGATCTAGAAGGCGCGCCCAATGATTTTTAGTATCAATGGGACATATATTAATTACTTCGATGCTTGGTCCGGCCTGGATCCACCCAATATATCCATGGCGTTCGCATTTGCGACAAGCACCCTCAACTTTTCAGATTGCATTTTTCTGAAAATTCAAAAAGGCACAAAAAGATACGATATCTTCAATGATTTTTTGGGAATAGTATGTGCAGGCTACACCTGCGTCCATGCGATCATATCGATCTTATACACATGTCCCCATCATATTTGGGTCATACGTCATGTTGGAGTGCATATATTGGCCATCTCTAATGCTTATTAACAACCGTACACCTTTTTAGTCGGTTTTTTTAGCCGGAATGGGATAATCAGTGCAAACATGACCCATTATCCACGATGCCCGCTAAAATGCATTCATAGTGTAGTAGGAGCGTATGGTGCTTAAACTTTTGAAGTATATCCATAAAATGATTTTTTGAAAGCTTAACATAAGCCATATGGGCAAGTATGTGAGCGATGTGCACTCGTTAGCTTGACGCGAAGTGAAAATTAGAAGTGCAAAAATCACAAAATTCTTATTTCACTCGGGAGTGATCAGCCGCCACGGTAAACGAGAGCTCAGATGGCGACTAGAGTGTGGACTATCCAACTAAGTTTTCATATTTGGTCATAAACTCAAGGTGTGCGACCATGCGCGGCCAACACCGCGCACCATGCAACCGCTAGGACGGTTAAAGACTATGGTCCTTGTGGGAGGACCATCTTTTTTTCGACGATATCGATAAAAAAACACATCAAAAGCGCACCCTTTAAAGCACGCCCCTCTAGCACACGCGTGGACGATCCTGTAGGGGAAATTATTCAATTGACTCATAAACATGATGCCAAAAGCACGTATACGCCTCAAAGATCCATGTGGCACTCATAATAGTCATCGCGCGTTGGTCCTTGTGGGGGGACCATGAATTTGGATAGTAGCCACAAGACGCTGGAGCGGGTCCGAAGACGTTTCTGGTGGCCGCGAATGGACCTAGATGTAGCAGAATGGGTAAAGACGTGCGTGACGTGTCAGCAGACCCAGCCGCGGCAGGGGTATCCCATGGGACTGTTGCAACCGCATCGAGTGCCAAGCAGACTCTGGGAGGTTGTCAGCATCGACTTCGTAACCGGGCTGCCGATGACTCAGCGAGGAGTGAACGCCTTCACCACTTTCACCTGCAAGCTGAGCAAAATGGTACATGTAGTGCCAATGACCTACAACGACAGCTCTGCAGAAGTGGTGGTAAGATTGTTCATGGACGCAGTATGGCGATTGCACGGAGCTCCAATGAAGATAGTGTGTGATCGAGACCCCGGCTTTCGCGACGCCATGAATCAGGAGTTCATGCGACTGATGGGCGTCAAGGTAGCTAGCACCACTCCCTATCACCCTCAGAGCGACGGGCAAGCGGAGCGCAGCAACCACACCGTGGAGCGCATGCTGCGCTACTATGTTGCTGAGAACCAAGAGGACTGGGACCTCTGGGTGACACCTGTGAAGTACGCGATCAATGACTCCACGTCAGCGGCGACTGGATTCTCTCCCTTTGAGTTGGTGTACGGACACGCTCCAGCAACGCAACTGGACTTCTTCATGGACGCAGCTTTGGAAGGTGGGTCAAGACGAAGAAAAGGTGGGCGAGTAGCTGCGGACAAGAGAGGGACTGCACACGAGCTGGTCAAGCAGTTTGCGCGGCAACTACACGCAGCGCGGGTAAACCTGCAGATGGCCCAGCAGCGCATGATGAAGCAGTTTGACGCGCGACACCGGCTGCAGCACATTAAGGTGAATGATCAGGTATGGGTGGATGGCCAGCACCTGACCCTGCCTGGAGATCGGGGGTTGAAGCCGAAGCTGCGCAAGCTCAGGCACGGCCCCCTACGTGTAATAGAATGTCTGTACAGCGACAGGCAGCAAGAGCTGCCAGAGCAGGACCGTGGAGCTCCGTCAGCGTACAGGTTAGAGCTGCCCGTGCATTGGAAGGTGCACGACGTGTTCACAGCGGATCGGCTCACCCCAGTTCAGTCGGGAGCTAAGCACTTCGTGAGCAGGCAAGAGGAAATGGCACCGCCACCGGTCTTGGTAGAGGGTCAGAGGGAGCGTGAGGTGGAACGCATCATCAGCACCCGCTTCAGGAAGCTAGGTGGGAAGGCTGGCGGGACAGTGCAGGAGTGGCTAACTAAATGGAAAGGGCTGCCGCATAGTCACAGCCAGTGGCGAACCAGAGAGGACTTGGAAGGGCGAGGGGGCAGGCTGGAACCACTGCGAGTCTTCGAAGGTGAGGAGGAAAGGTTGAAGAAGGCTCCAGAGAAAAGGCGAAGGGAGACTCACAAGGGTCAGGAGGAGCAGAGGGCACAGTTGATGGCAATGGGACCTCCAACCCCGACAGTCCACAGTAGTAGCCAGAGCCGAGCTTACCAGCCTCACCTCTCGAGAGTGCAGCACCCAGTCAGAATTTTGGTGCTGTTCTGCGGTACCGGCTCAATGGAGCAGCAGTTCCAACGTCAGTTCAGGGACTGCGAGGTAGTAACAGTGGACATCCTGCCAAAGTGGCAAGCCACGTGCACGGAGGACATCCTTCACTGGAACTACAAGCTCTACCCACGACATCATTTCGACGTCATCTGGGCCAGCCCCCCCTGCAAGGAGTACAGCAAGGCGAAGACACTGGGGGCTCCAGATCTGAGGCTGGCGGACAGGCGCGTGCGGCGTACCAGGGAGATCATCGAGTTTTACTATTCTGCGTATTTCTTCATTGATGGGAGTCTTATATGGACTGCATATAATGACTAACTGCCTAGGTACTGCTAGGTCAGCTCTTTAGACATAGGACTGCTATGTCTATTATATTTGACTTTTGCCATGCGGCTGTTTTTACTCTAGAAATCTCAACTGTTTCTTTGGCCTTGGCCATTACTTATTCACTCAGCTCTCTGAGGTAATCCTAGTCAGCATGGCCAAGTCTCATCAACCTATCATATGCTTGTACTACATTATCATGCAGTATGATGTGCCAGTATTCTACATGTCACATTATTACACAGTACAGTGGTACTGTGTACTCCCATATAAGGGGGGTCTCTTCCTCAACAGGGGTCTCGGGCGCTAATGCTGTAAGGCGCGTATGACACTTCTGGCATGTATGACATTGCTGAGTCATCCGCGCATGACACCGTGTGTTGTCCTAGCACAACTCCCCCCCCCTTCAGGTGGAAAGCGTCCTCGCTTGGGCTTAGATGCACAGTCGTTAGGCTGATTCGGAGCCCATGGTGTCCCACTCGCTGTCGTCGGACATCACTGGTGGCGGCGTAGGGCTGTACTCCGGCATCAAGGTCACCGGCTCCTCGTCAGCTTCTTCCGGATTAGCGCAGACTCTTTCATCGTTGAGATCTGTCTCATTTTCATCTCTCCAAAGCAGCTCCGCTAGGTATTCACACACCGCTGCGATTGCCCCCACGGGTTGTTCCACCGGTAGAGAGCTGAATAATTGTTTAAGCAAGGCTGCGGGGATGCCATACACGTGCCATCCAGCTCCCATGCCTGGTCTAGGGTCGCCCGACTCTCTGCTGGCGGAGCCGCTCTGCGCCATCTTCTCGTGCCGCCCATAACGGCGTTTGAAGTCGCAGGGGTTTTCGGGGTCGCAAGACTTCAGGGTGGTGATAGGCGCGTTGGTCCAGAAGTGGGTGGGTTTCTTGTAGGGCATACCATACTTACAATACGTAGCCAGATGCGGAGGTGGCAACCCTTGCATGCATCGGCGAGTGTGTAACCCATGAGGAGCTCGGCCACGCGGGTTCTCGATGAAGTAGAAGCTCGGCTGGAGGTGCTTGATGATCTCCAGCGTTCTCCGCACTTGCCTGTCAGCACCACGCAAGTTTCGTATCCCTACCGTTTTGGCTTGGCTATACTCCGTGCATGGAGGGCTCGCCCAAATGACGTCAAAGTGCTTGGGCGAGAACTGCCGATAGTCCCACTGCAGGATGTTTTCGCAGTGAGTGGGCTTCCATCGGTTCTGGATGTCCACCGAGACTACCTCACACCCAGGAAACTGCTTGCTGAACTGTCGTTCGACGGAGCCCGTGCCACAAAACAACACCAAGATCCGTATTGGGCGTCGAGACGGTTGTAGGCGTGCCGCTCCTCGACCAGGTCCTTGGGATGGCATGAAACTAGTGGACGACACCGTCGCGAATGTGCCCACCTCGTCGTCGGCTCGTTCTTCCGGGATCCACGCCATTCCGTCCGCCTGTAACTCTTCAGGATCCGTCAACCATATCGCTCCTGCTGACTCCTCGCGTTTGCGAGTGACTCTGCTCTTTTCACGTTCTTGCCTCTTGGCCTCGACCTTCTCGAACTCCTGAAGAGCGCGGTTAGGTATCCCTTTTCGGCCAACTCCATCGAACTCGAGGTCCTCGCGAGTTTTCCATTCATTCTCGGAGCGCGGCATACCTACCCATTTGACCATGTACTCCGTCCATGTCCGCCCGCTACGTCTCCTCGTGCGTGACCTCTCAATGCACTCCACCGCCATCTCCTTACGACCGCTCACGTCCACAGGGGGAGGCGGAATCTCCGCACTCCTGTCCGCGAACTTGTCCTGGCCCGACTCCACTGGGGTGAGTCTATCCACGGTGAAGACGTCGTGCACCTTCCACTGTGGTGGTAGCTTCAGGCGGTAAGCCGCGGGGGCCCCTCGGTCCTCGGGGGCGAGCTCCATCTGCCGATCGCTGTGGAAGGCCTCCAGCACCTCCATCGGGCCCAGGCGCTTCTTCAGCAACTTCTTGTGTAGGCCCCGATCCCGGGCTGGGTGAGATGCGTGGCGTCCACCCACACCATGTCACCTATTGCGTACCGGCGAGCGCGATGGCGAGCGTCATACTGGGCCACTTGCTGCTGCTGAGCTACCAGCAACCTATCGCGAGCAGTCTGCAACTGCTGAACAAACTGTCGGGCGGTCTCGTGGGCTGTGCCTTTCTTCACGACGTCCCCTCTCCCCCCCTTGGCGCGGCCCCTACGAGAGGCCAACGCAGCTTCTACGAAGAAGTCGAGCTGCGACGCTGGGGCATGCCCATAGCAAAGCTCGAAGGGTGTAACTTCTGCCGCTTCCGCTCCTGCTTCGCCACCTGTGGGCTAACTCCGTCAAAGCCTGGACACGTACAGCACGTTCTCGCTGTGTGGGTCGTGGGGCAGATGAAGCTTTTGATCGAGGTGGTTGTGGGGCGGAGTCAGCGGAATGAACGTCTTCCTCATCGATCGTGGAGTCATCTTCAGACGACAAGACGCCATAGGGGTTGCGGCTAGGTACAGATTGTACGCCATGTTGTTGAACACTTGCTCCCAAAGTGGTTGTACGCCTTAGAGTCTTTATCACCTCCTCGACGCTCACTCCCAACCGCACCAGCCTTGCAGGCCGGTTGGCTGGGATGGTCGTGACGAGTGGTCGTGCAGAGTGGAGGTGATGATAATGGTGGCTTGCTGAGGTAACATGCGACAGAAGGAGTCCACGAGATGGGATCACGCGTTGCTCTCCACTCTTCGTTCTCAGCTGCACCTCCCATGTGATTGCAGCAATGGAGTCTTCTTGGCCACACAGGCGGCGAAGATGTCTACGCAAGGTCGCCCATTGCTTCGGGGTCACGTCAGGCGTGTCCGTCAGAGCTGACCACTCGTGGAGGACTTCGCGCTTCACATGTTGTTCACGTTGGACCGCAAAGGTGGTGCACTTGGAAGCGAAGTCCACGGTAGCCTTCCACGCTTTCATACACTTCCTCACGTAGAACTCGGACCGGGCGATGTTGCACACCGTGATTTCGAGAGTGATCTCTTTTACACGACGTTGTTCTTCTCGCCATGCACTCAAGAGCCGGGACGCCAATCGTGAACTTGCGTGTCCAGCAAAATCTTGCTTTTTGCGTTGGACCTGATTCTTGCGGTGAGCTCGCTCGTGCCATGCTGTAAGGGAAACACGCATGCGTGCGAGACGGGCACGTAGGCGCCATGTCGTAAGTGCAGATGAAACACGCCCGCTGAGCACTCGTGCTGTCCAAGTACTCCACCAATTACGCAATGCACATACCGCTAGAATATCCACTGCTACAGCTTGGCGTGCCAGCTTGACGCTCCACTCGTTCACGCTTGACAAACCGCGCTCGCCACTTGGAGGTGCACTTTCACGCCTAGGCGTAAATATGTTGCTCTCATGGGTCAGGTTTCCAACGTGATGCTCTGGTGCCAAGGACAAATGGTCAACTACAGCTTCGCTATGAGGAGATGATCTCAAATTATGAGCGGTGGCTATAGCGACCGTGTTGAGCTCCTCGAGAGCTGGTTGGCTATGTTGTAGACTTGAGGCACCTGCACCCCCTGCACGCTGCTGGGGTGTAGAGTAGCACCCAGACATACGCACAGTGGCAGATACCAGCCCAGGAGAGTCACGCGAGCCGTCGGGGAAATTCGTGGGCGTGGCAGGTAGCGATGCTTGGATGCGACTTTCCTCTTGAGGCAGAGGCGCGCTCGTCAAAAGCGCGTATTCGCCCTCCAGAGAGCGTTGTACTGCTCCCCCCCCTGCTGCCTCGCCGCGCCCCGGCTGGCGCCTCCCATTCCGGGACAAAGTACGGGGTGGGCCCCAAAGCCCCAAGCCCATCCAATCCCCGGTGCTCAAACACCCGGGCCGAGCTAGAGAGCCCGGAGGGCCCAGAAGCAGCCTCCGCCACCCCCGAGCGCCGCTGAGGCGGAACATACAGCGAAGAAGCCCGCCGTGAAGAGGACATTGAAAACGGTGCTTAAGCTGGTGGAGAAACGCAGCAATCTGATTCCGAAAAATCTGCCAGCGCTTCCGCCGTACAGGCGTATAGTGTTAAGAGCGAAGCCCAACAGCAAATAAACAACTGCCGCTACTAAATCCCAATCAAAGTTTTCCAGCGAACCCGAAGAGGTAAGATGAAAACAAATCGAGCAAAATTGGCCAACGATCGGCCCACGGAAGTCAAAGCAACGTCGCAGCGCGATACCACTCAGGGTTAGTCACTGTTAAGAACGCCAGAGCGCTGCAGAGCTCAAGGGCAAGGAACGCAAGCCGCATCTGCCAATTCAGAGAACATTTTCGAATTCCAAAGCATAAATTCGCGTAATCCCACTCAGTCGCAAAGACACCCGACGAAGAACACGCACGCCAGCGGAATAGCGCTAATTCGAAGTTGCATCACGCCAATTCCGAGCCAAAGAAGAACATCGCGCACACATTCCAATTGCAGAGCGGAGAGTAGACGAAGATCCCGCGGAAAACGCTGACCAATTGGTACAATTCCCGAGAAGAATTAACGGCGCAAAACCGCCAGCGAGTAAGAAAAACGACGAGTCGTCGACCAGCGCGTCAGAGTGCGAACACAAGGGCCAGCAGCCAGAAGTGGAATTTCGACCATTCTTAAACCCGAATTTAAGCAGCACCCGCAAAAATTGCCATAATTTGTAAAGGTAATTTGCAAGTCCCAGGCGCAGAGCGAACGCAAGACGAAAGATAGCTCTGGGCTACTTTATTTGTGGCACACTGTGCCACAGTAGGACCCCTTCCATGGCGAGCCGAAATTTTCCATCACAGACCATAGCGCGAAGAAAGCATACGCTGCATTTGACAATTCTAAGGATCTTTGTTGCTGAGGAACAAACGCCACAGCGAACATCCGAGCGAAGAACTGCGTGCGCACTAGGCACTCACAGCAGATAAGACTGCAAAGCACGCGCAGCTGCACGAAGAAACCATCATGAAGCAATCCGCGAAGAAAGATTACGTCTCACAAGTAACTTGAAGAAGAATTCTTGACAGTGTCACAAGTCATCTCGCTGAAGGAAGTCGCAAACGACGTTCCTGGCCAGTGTCGACTCAAAGTTATGTAACGCGCCAGTAACTCGAGAGCCCAAATTCCATTCGAAAAACTGAGGCACACGCAAATTCGTCGGAAAAGTCACAATCTCAAAGCAGAAAATTTTTGTGGAAGCGGTGGTGGTGGTGGTGGTGCGTAGCACACTGATACCATTTTGTGGGAGGACTGCTCCTCACAAGGCACTGTAACTACTGATGGGAGTCTTATATGGACTGCATATAATGACTAACTGCCTAGGTACTGCTAGGTCAGCTCTTTAGACATAGGACTGCTATGTCTAGACTTACTACATATATTTGCATGTAAGAATTAGGTATTATATTTGACTTTTGCCATGCGGCTGTTTTTACTCTAGAAATCTCAACTGTTTCTTTGGCCTTGGCCATTACTTATTCACTCAGCTCTCTGAGGTAATCCTAGTCAGCATGGCCAAGTCTCATCAACCTATCATATGCTTGTACTACATTATCATGCAGTATGATGTGCCAGTATTCTACATGTCACATTATTACACAGTACAGTGGTACTGTGTACTCCCATATAAGGGGGGTCTCTTCCTCAACAGGGGTCTCGGGCGCTAATGCTGTAAGGCGCGTATGACACTTCTGGCATGTATGACATTGCTGAGTCATCCGCGCATGACACCGTGTGTTGTCCTAGCACAAAGATCCTCTTTTCTTTTTCAAACGAGATATCGGAGCGGAGGTACGCGGAGCAGGGCACCATGATCAAACATAAGCGTACGAGGTATATGAAACGCTGTTGCGACCTAAAGCTAATGCCATATGCAACTGCGTTCGTGCTCACACGCAACCACGCTGATTAAGTGCTCTATACCCATTTTTAACTCTACTACTCACCGACTGGGTGGTCACCGTCTTCCATTTGCATGTATGTTATCACTCTCCATTTCGCGTTATCACATAAGGCCCTGCTACCTTCAAAGTCTCTCCCTCTCTAATGTTCCTTGCCAACAATATTTCAGTTTTATGCAGCTGCCCACTCACTATACTCTGTATACAATACCAAACTCGAATCCCGCCGGGCCACTGCCCAACATGTCTGTATACAATACCACACTCGAATCCCGCTGGGCCACTGCCCAACATGTCACGACACTTGTTGGTACATCGTTAATATAGGCCGGATGGAGTCCGACATCTAAGTATCCTGACACTGATTCAACGAGGATGTAGCACCAACACAAATGTGGGATCGATACCCACGTTGTCCAACATATGGAAGACGTCAGTGTCGATCGACTTTGGAACGACCCTCGTGTTGCACACCCAATCGATCCAACGTTTTCCCGACACCGGCGTCATCCGGCGTTCTTATCTATCAATGTGAAGTCAACAATCACGTAGGTCCAAGTGGCTTTTACATGCCTGTGTCCCAACGTGAACTCAACTCGAACGTTGGATTTCGCCGATCCAACAACCTCCAAATTTCCGGATGATGGGACAGAATATTGTGTCCCTGATTGGAGGAAAACTGGAAAACCTGCGTCAGGGATCTTGAGACTACGGCAGCATCTGAACCCTTTTTTTTTGAGGAAAATATGTGGCAACGAGAGCATCACTTGCAACAGCCGCACCACACTTACCGGATAAGCGCATATCTTTAAGCGCCGATATTAAAATGAGTCATGAAAGTAGAGTGCCGCCACTTGCAGGACAACAGCGTTCTGGGGCAGCAGCTTCAAGCATTTGTGACACCGCAGCAGCTAGAATAGAGTTGACAAGCTCGACCATTCACACCGTTGGAGTACAAGTCAGTGCGATGGATACATGACCACAGCGCATCACACTCCCTCGCTCTCACAATAGTTTGGCTGATCGTGGTGCAAGAACATGAAGTCAACGCTGTCAGCGACAGAACGGATCCTTGCCTCGAGGCAGGAGGGACGGCATCGACGGATGTGCAGCGGGGCAGAGCCACTTTCCCCCCTTTTTCAGTAAGGATCGTAGCGCGCTACCTTAAGGAAACCCCTGAAGGCACCTAGCAACAGCAAACAACTGTGGGATGGCACTGCGACACAAAGCCATCACGCTCAACTACAGCCCGACACCACAATCCACCTCGACCGCTGCAACCATTTCTTTCCAATCTCTCGCGGCAACACAGTTCTCACTAGCAATCGATCTGCTGAAATAAACCTGACTGCTAGGAATTGTCTCATTGCTCCTTGCAAGATCCCCACGTCAGCTCTGCTCTGCATCTGCCTCCTGCCGGTCCCACAGCCTGAATCCTTGTATTCAGTTGGGAGGACACTATCACTTTGCAATCCTTCGTGCTTGAACTTGCTAGCATTGGACGTTCTGGGTACGAGTGCCTGGGCAATAGCTAGGTAAGAAGTGCCCGGCTCCCTTGTAAATAAAGCCTCACGCGTACTAATAATATGGGTTATTTCTCTTTTTCTATTTAACATGTACAACGTTATCAAAAATGGCAAATGAGGAGAAGCCGCTCACACTGGGTTTGAATGGATTCTAAGGGATAAATCACAAAAAATACATCGATTGATCACGAGCTCGGATTGATGAATAACGCATCTATCAAGTAGCAGACTCCAGCTTTGAATCTGAGTGTGGCAATAAGTAAGTCCTGTAGTGTGAGTTGCAATTAAGGCAACGTCATCCTTCCTAGATACACCAAACTTGTGGGATATGATCATCAATTCAGGCATACAGCTTGCTACATGTAGCTCTACCTCTTCTTACCCCCTTTTTTCTTGGATGACTGCTCCACGACTGGTGGCAAGGCATATGGCAAAAGCTTCCCAATTTCTGTGGCATCAAAAAGAATTTCCACCTTAAAGGTCCAAATCTTTAAGAAAACAAATCCAAATAAAGACAAAGAGCATTCTGGAAAAACCGAATTCAGAGTACAAACAGCTAGCCTGTCCTCAGCAATTTCAATAAAATCATAATCTGTCCAGAATAGGCAAAACCAGAATGCGACTCCTCCCAACATAGCCCTCAACATGATGCAACTCCTCTCAACATAGCCCTCAACATGATGCGACTCCCCCCAACATAGCCCTCGACATGATGTGACTCCTCCCAGCATAGCCCTCAACGTAATGTGACTCCTCCCAACATAGCCCTCAACATGATGCGACTCCTCCCAACATAGCCCTGACATGATGCGACTCTCTCCCAACATAGCCCTCAACATGATGCGACTCCTCCCAACATAGCCCTCGATGCACTCCTCGATCCCCGACATGATGCCTCCCTCAATATGATGCCACTCCTCCCAACATAGCCCTCGACATGATGCGACTCTCCCCAACATAGCCCTCAACATGATGCGACTCCTCCCAACATAGTCCTCGACATGATGCGACTCCTCCCAACATAGCCCTCGACATGATGCGACTCCTCCCAACATAGCCCTCAACGTGTTGCGACTCCTATCAATATGGTATGTACTTAGCCACGAGGGGAGGCGGATATATGAAGGGGAGGATAATGGACGACGGAATACCTGGAACATCATTTTGCAGCTGATCAACGTTCCACGAGTTTTTAAACAGCAGCACCGGCCGCTCATAAATGTCCTTCACCAGTGCTGCATTAAAGATGCGCCCGGCTGCCTCAACTGCATCCCAGCCACCCTCGACCCACCTAGCTACCTGCGGGAGCCATGCATCCAATCTCTTTAGAGCCTGATTCACCTTGCCGCCAAAGTGCTGGCCTTGCCAACTCCATCATCCAAGCCGAGCATGATTTATGCATTATTATATACAACCATATGCAAAAACAAATAAAAAAACAAGGTTTCTTTACAAATTTGATTACGCTGGGATCAGCAATTCATTCTAGTTCCTTCGGTCGTCCATCAGGCTCGACAGGCAAAGGGGTCCTGGATGCAGCCAGAGCAGCCCCTAAGCCGAGGGTCTGACTGGCCCCAGAGTACTGGCCATACCCCTCTCTTCTCTTCTCCCGGGGGAGGGTGAACAAATTAGTCAGACTAGAATGTTCTCTTTGAGCCCCACTAGAATCGATCGCACGTTTTAGGGTTTAATACTTCCACATTGTAAAGGTTGAGTATACTTCCACATTGCAAAAGTTAAATGGCGAAAGTGTTGAAAGCTTCCACTCATTGTGCCGAAGACCTATACAGCTACTGGCTGGAATGATCTGCGGTCCAATGGCCATTTGTCTTGCTGGAGGTGAATCTGCTCAAAGGCAGCGAGTGCTCCAGATAGCTCGATGCCCAAATTCTCTCAATGCACCACCCATGCTTCAAATGTAGGTGCCTCTACGAGCATGCCATGGCGAAGGGCGGGCGTACCGAGTATGCAATGGGCTCTAATAAAGTCTCGACACCGTACTCGCTTTTCATGCGGGCCTGTACCACCTCAAACTGCAGCTGCCCCACTGCAGCTAGAATGGGATCCGACCGTACACTCTCCTTTGGGTAAAGTACCTGGCACCCAACCCATCAGACCTTGTCCTCATGCCGGCAGGATGGCACAAAAGCGTGTCTCCCACCCTCACGCATATCAGCAGAAGACCAAAAAGAAAATAAAAATGAGATCGCCACGCAAATCACAGCACGCCGTTTAGCAATTTGGGTTAGGTGCCGCAAGAAGTCGTAGGCCACCTGCACAGCACCTTCCCCCAACAGCTCGTCCAGGCCCTTTTGGAACTGCTTATACTTGGAAGGGTTCGGATTCTTCAAATAGCAGAAGAGCTCCGGGGAGAAGGAGGGGATTCCAGGGAATTTCCGAGCTTTCCCAGCATACACGGTGTCACCAATTGCAAAAGCTCCCGGGTTGTTTAGGCCAATCACGTCCCCTGCAAAACCCATGTCCACAACAGATCGATCCTGCATTCCCAGCATCCAGGATTCCAAGTCAGCCCTGCACTAAGCTTGCCAACTCAGCTTCCTCTGGATCACTAACAACAGTCATCCAGACATGCCAAGAGCATAACCGTGCTGTGCAAAACGTGCACCACATGCATGTGAAACTAACTGCTTGCCATACTTTCATGCCAACTCTGCCATGCCATTCATTACTGCCAGTTTCATCGCATCGGTGTGGGGAACAAAGTGCTCTATCAAACCCATTCCCGGGTATTGGAATCTGCAAGTGCCTGCTGATCAGTTTGGTGTAAAGAATGACTATCTAGACCTTCTACAGTAGTCAGGATGCTCGAACCCTGAAGAAACCCTAAAGAAACCCTGTGGAACCCTTAGATCTAGATCTGTAGATCTGCTGAACTAATCGTGGCCGTCAGATCACTGATGACCATCGGGAAGTGCGTAATGAGTTCATCTGTACTCAGGAGTGTCACTAAAATTGTACCGTGTTTACGACATCGGGCGTTGGCGCTGTTATTATCGGACGCGCGCGACTTGGAGGACATCAAGAAGGACGAGAAGTTCTCGGAGGCAGCGAATCAGTTGTTTCATGACTTTCTGTCGAGCGTGACTACCAAGACGGCGAACGCAGTTGTTCGGACGTACAGCACTGACGCGGACGGTGTCGCAGCCTGGCGACAGCTAATTAAAATGCGTCGGAGCACGGGCTCTGCGTACTTTGTGAGGCAGGTCAAGGCTCTGCTTGATGACACGAAGAGGTTTGCAACGCTCGCACCCCCGCTGCAGGGCTTTCTGAATGCGAGGGAGATACTCGACAGGGTGGAGGAATATGCGTGCACGAGCAAATTCCTGCCGGGCGGTGAGAAATTTCATGTTGCCAGCCTGGAGGCAGTCTTTGTGGCTATGGTGCTGAATTCTTTGAACCCGGCGTATGTTTTTGTACGCACTTTGTACTCTGGGAACGAGCTGCCGTCGTTCCAGAAGCTAGATGATGCGGTGTGTGACCACTACGACAACGTCATAGCTACTTCGGCAGCGGCGATGGAGACGGGAGCTGGAATTGTGGAGGACCGGCGTAAGCAGGACGAGCAGAAGCGTGCTGCGATGCTCAAGAAGGTCCCGTGTCCGGTATGTCATATGACTGGGCACTCGTCCAAGGACTGCTTTGTGACTCACGAGGATAAGCGGGAGGAGTACCTCAAGAAGAATCCCGAGCGGAGGGACGCGATAATGAAGAGGGTGCAGGACTACCAGAAGCATGGGAAGCTACCCAATCGTGCGGCTGCTGTTACTGAAACTCAGAAGGACCCTGGTGTGGATGCTTCTGGGGAGGCTCTGTATGCAATCTGTGAGCTGGACAGCGTGGTTACCTGCTTCTCTGACGACATGCCTCAATTTATCTCTGGTTATACTGCAGGAGACTGTATTGGGTCTCAATCTGGTATCTCCCTGCACAACTACTATGCAGTTCTGGATGGACTTACATCTTCTGAGGGTCCCTTCCCTGTTGGGGGTAGGGACCAGCCTGTGGGTGGAGGCTATCGGTGGAGGTCTGATGCTCCTGTGAACGGGCACTCTACATTGAGGAGACCTGGTAAGAAGTCACACCCCTATCAGCCCAATAAGCATCGGTTCTTATTGAACAAGCACAAGTATTTCCCTGTGGCTCCGGTGTACGACTCGTTTGTCTACATTGACATTGATACTCTGTGCACAGTCCTGCCTGGGAGGAAGCTTGATCCTACCCAAGCCCTATGGGAGGCGGGAAGGGAGCAACATCTTGGGCCTGGGTATCAGATATCCCCCAGGCAGCCATGGTACACTTCGGATGTCCAGTATGTGCATAGTATGTTCATGAGTGGCTCTGTGGAAGTGTTGGACAGGGCGGTGACAGTGCTGGAGAGTCCTCACTTTCCTGCTGATGGCAGAGTGGTGAGTCAAGAGAAGATGGTGTGTGCGAAGCACCTGGTGGCCGAGCAGCACAGTCTGCTACAGCGTCTGCTTGAGAAGGAGCCGGTCATGGTACGAGGATCCTTTGAGAAGCTGCAGTCATGGGTGACTTTACTCAGTATGGTTACTCGGGACACGGTGCAGGCGATTGAGGGCTTCTGGACCTTGCTGGGATATGGCTATGAGGATGAGTGGGACTTTGACTCCTCGTCTGATGGCAGTGATGATTCAGACTACAGTGACTATGACTCTGGGGGTTCTTCTCATCGTGGTGATATCTCTTCGGGCCGAGGAGATTCTACTTCTGAGACCACACCGGATGCCTATGTGGTATATGGTGTTGAGCAGGTTGCTTTTCAACATGCCTTCTCTTCTCACCCATTGCCTGAGCCTGTGTATGCACTGGATGGCTCTGGTGCCAGTTTCACAACACCTGAACGGATTGCTGCTGACCATCATGCCTATGCTTGTCACACGTTGTCTGGACTCAGCTGTGTGCCTGATCTCAGCGATCTCTCTGGCTCGGATGATGGTGATTATGCTTCAGATACTATACCAGATCTGGTGGATGCCTCTGACTCGGAGGAGGAGGATGGTGAGTACTCACGGCAGCCCTTTGAAGGAGTGGGTGGTATCCCCTCTGATGATTGGGCATCTGGACTGTTTTGTCATCATCATGATGATGACTCTGATTGCTCCATCCCTGCTCTGGATTCAGCTTCTAACTTTGACTCGGGTGATGATGATTATACTTCGGATGCTATGCCTGATCTGGTGGATGCCTCTGACTCGGACGAGGAGGATGATGTGCACTCGTGGCAGCCCCTTGAAGGAGTGGGTGGCATCCCCTCTGATGATTGGGCATCTGGACTGTTCTGTCCGCCTCGCAAGCACCGCCTCTGTGCCGCTGGCGCTGAGCCTGGGATAGAGGGTTGCTGCTCTTCTGATTGGTATTATGATGCACCTGATCTTGCAGATGGGAGTGACTCTGATGATGAGGATGCATGTGCCCTGCGAGGGGGCCATCCTGTGTGCAGCCCGCTCGCCCTGTATGTTGCATCCACAGACGACAGGGCTGACGTGTTCACCAGAGCCCTGCCATTGGCTGCGTGCGCTGGTCGGGTGGCTATGCTAGACAGTGGCGCCTCCAAGCACATCTTCAGTTCAGTGGGTGATTTTGGCGATGACTTTGATGCTACTTCCAGTTCCACTTTCAGTGTGGTGCAGGCTGGTACTGTCTCATCGGAGGGCATTGGGACGGTCACCTTTGCCAAGCTGGATGTGTCCACTGGGCGCGCTGTTGGACTGCAGCTCACTGGTGCTCACTGTATTCCTGGGCAGCCATTCAACTTGGTGTCTGTGGTGGCGCTTGAGGATGCTGGGTTCAGTGTTGATTTTGGGGCCAGGCAGATATCCAGTGGGGGGGTGACGTTCTCATTCTCTAGAGTTGGCAACCAGCATATCATATATGAAGATCAGATGTCTGGCACTTTGGATACCTACATGGCCTGTGCAGCATATCATGATGATTCTGACCGTGACAAGACAGACTGGAAGTTTGAGCAGGCTGAGAAGCACATCGAGGTGAGAAACATGTATATCAGAGAGCTGGTGAAGTCCAAGATTGTGGAAGCCATGTACGTCGCCTCAGCGGACAACACAGCTGATGTCTTCACCAAGCCCCTTCCCCTACCAGCCTTCCTTACACACAGGGAGAGGCTTGGCATCATGAAGTTGAAGGACTCCGACCCTGAAGACTGAAGATTGAAGGGGGCGCCATCCCCATAAACTGGAGCTGGGGGGGCACCATCCCAAGAACTGGTTATTGCTAACTGAAGGGGCACCATTCCCAAGAAATGGCAGTAGGACAACTAGACAGTCACCCTTTAGAAGGGGTATTGGAATCTGCAAGTGCCTGCTGATCAGTTTGGTGTAAAGAATGACTATCTAGACCTTCTATAGTAGTCAGGATGCTCGAACCCTGAAGAAACCCTAAAGAAACCCTGTGGAACCCTTAGATCTAGATCTGTAGATCTGCTGAACTAATCGTGGCCGTCAGATCACTGATGACCATCGGGAAGTGCGTAATGAGTTCATCTGTACTCAGGAGTGTCACTGCGGTCGGTATGAACACGACAGTGACACGTAGGACTCTGTTTCGCGAACTTTCACATAAGATCGCCCAATCAGTCATGATGGCGCGCAAATGCTCGTGGCGTTTCAAGTCGCTCGAACTGGTATATCTTTTGATAATGAAAGTTTATGTTCGCTTTTGTGTAAACGAAACTCTCGAAATCCTACACCGGGGAGCCCCCCCCTCGTCCCACTATTGCTGATGATCAAGTGCAAAACCCCTACCCAATGCCTGGCCGTTCACGTTGCCTAGGTGAAAATTGGCAGACGGAAATGGGCGCAAAGACGAAAACAAATAGCGGGGGAGGTATGAAGAGCTACCGTAGCAAACATTTTCTGTGGGCGAGTAAGGGCAAGGGTCTTCCCCGTGCGCGCAACAGTCACCTGTATGCACCACATGCCCGGAATGCCCCCGCTTGCCTCCTATTTCCCCATGCGTGTGGCATCTCCATTCCTAGCGTGCTTCAAGCCCATGGCTTCCCATATGAACATGCTACACTGTGTCAAAGGGCCTCAGCCACGAATCCAGACCGAGCTCTTCAGTGTTCAGCCATAGGAGACTCCCAGATTCCAGGTAGCCTGAAAGGAGTCCCCAGTACCAGCTAGCTTGCCACCTGATTGATGCCTTACAGGTGCAGCAGCTATATGCGATAACAGCCAGCCGGGAAGTTGTTTGGCCCTCCCAAATCAGCCTCGGTACCTGGCTTGCCGACTCAGGGACCTCTTAGGATGGACCCAGCACAAAGTTTGCCGGCCCAGAGACTTTCCTCATCTGCTCAAGAATTTCACTGCTGAGTGAAAAATATCAAGCAAGCAAAGCATTCCGACAGGGTGGGCATGAATAGCCGGTGCCATTAAGCTTGGCCACCTCAGGTTGTAGCTCCATCCATCACCCTGAGACTGCTATCGTCGCATAAAGTTCTGGCTACAATAGGCTCACACCTTCATGCCCCTCTCGAACGTGCCAGAAACGATACGGAGAAATGCCACACGGTCTCGGTGCTGTTCCCCTCCCCGCAATCCACCTTTCTCTTAACTCTCCCCATCGCCCCTCCATTCCAGCTTGAGGCGTTTTTTCTGTGTGGACTGCCCTTTCTCAGACCGCTCACCATGTGGAGAAGGTGGATCTAGCGCCTTCAGCCTCGCTGACTTTCTTGATGCAGCCGATTGTAGCATGGATGAGACTGGACGTAAAGCGTATTCAATTTGAGACTGCCCTTTTCCTGAGAGCCACGGGACTTGCGGGAAAAGCAATTGAAGCACTTGCTACAGTACTGTGCTGCCGTTATTGAGACACCCACTTTACACTCAGGCCACCAGGAGCTGAGGGGTGTGTACCTTGGCGTCCATATTAGCTTGTAGCTTGAAGACAAAGCCACTGAAGTCTTTTGCTTCAGGCGCCACAAGCCCCTCGCCCTGCGACTCCATTGGTCGAGGAGTCTCCGCATACCCGAGGAAGGACTTGAGAAAGAGCTCCACGCCGAAATTATTCATGCCAGATCTGCCCGTTGCGCGCTCTCCCATGACCCACTGGCCCCTGTTACTCACGAGCATTGATATGCTCAAATCAATCTGGTTCCAACAGTCACAAGCGCTCCTCCACAACGTACATGATGTAGCAGGATGGGCAAGTTGACTTATCGAAATTTATCACAACACAGATATTTACATGGCACAGACAATTACATTATACAGTGCACTAGTGCAAAACAATGACATAGATATTTCCATAACACTTACAATGTTGTGAAAAAGGAAAGTTTTGCCTCTTTGTTGATGGTTTGCCTCTTTCAAATTCATTATGATAACCGAGAGTCGTAAAATATTTCTATAATGAGAAGAGTATCTGATATATTTTGAAATCTGAATTGTTTCGATATCTGATATATTTTAGAGACTTGCTTTTTGCATGAATCCTCATTTGCCAACGGCACTCACTGCATACTGGATGCTGAACATGATTGTGTCCCACTTCAAGGGCCCGGAGCTGCTCGGACCCTCCCAGCCTGTTCGGAGTAAACAGGTCCCGTTGCCTCGGCATGATGACCACCTCCGTCGCCAGGGCCTCCAGCTCCCTGAACTTCAACTGTCCTGGCTAATACGAGGCAACAACTGTCGCTGCTGCTCCCTCTTCCCGCAGCTTGTGTGCCACCTTGTCCGGCAGGGCCCAGGGCGGATTCACCCAGTTGATCTCCCCGCGCCAGTCGTATGCCAGCGAGTCCACGCCCTCGCAGCACGGGTCTTTCCATGGTGCGGAGTACCTCGGAAGCTGCGCCAAGATTTCCGAAACGAAGCGATTGACCATATGTGTGGGCCCCACTGCTTGTCCGCCCAAACTCAAACCATCAACGGTTCAACCTCCAGTCATCTTCGCTCCTGGAAATCAAGCCCGCCCACACGTTTGCCTCGTAGGAATGCCTGGATTGTCTTGTACACTGCCTCCAGCTCGAAGTGAGTGATGTGCAGGCTCCTCATCTCGTCCGGCCAGAATCCTCTTGTCGGCTCCTTCAGATTCAGCATGCCTCCCCAAGCCTGCAAGGAAGCGTCGGTGCAAATCTTTGCTCGCGTCAGGCACCTCCAGATTCTGCGACCGTTCCACCGGCTCATCACCGGTAGTCTGACCCACCATTCAATGTCTGACCAAGCAGCTCTGCTCAGCTTCAACTTCACTCCACATCCGCATTTGCTAGCCAGCCCAAAGTAGAGCTCTCTCAAGAAGAGTCTCGCTACCGGCACCGTCAGATACATCGACTGGCATAGCACCGTAAAAGTTGCCAAATTTCCTCCCCAGCAGCCACCTCCAATTTTGTGCTGCATCGCACGACAGCTCCTTCACTTTGGCGTGGATTTTCTGAACACGCCTCTCCGTCACTCGGAATTGCCCCTGCTTAAGGTCCACCTTTAGGCCAAGGTGCTCGATCACCTGCACCGGGTCCCATTGTCCCTTCTTCAAGTTGCGCTGCAGTCCCAGGCGATTCAGTACCCATTGTACATATTCTCGCAACTGCAATGCCTCCTCCTTTAGTTTCCGTTAGGACCAAGAAATTGTTCATGTATGGTTGAACGCGCATTCCTCGGTGACGGTTCAAGTCCTCACCAGCGCTCCCATTTCTGCGTCGAACATCCCATCGCTGTTGTACGTTGTTGCCACCTCGGAGGCGGCAAATTTCTCTGCGATCCTGCTTGAGGCACCCAAAGGCACTCGACCATCACCTTGCTAAACTTGAAGAAAACTTGGGGTTAATCGTTCCACCTAAACGGCACCGCCGAACACTAGAACAGATCCCCCTGCTGGTCAAACTATGAAGTGCTGCAAGTTGGGGTCCACTCCCAGTGCATGAAACCTGTCCAGGAGGTCGACTGAAGCACCAGTCCTCTAATTCTGCCAGTCTCCGCGGTGTCTTCAGCGTCTCCATCTTCCCTCGCGTCTTCACGCAGAAGTAATTCAGCCATTGGAAGTCTTGGACCAAACACCACTTGTTCACACCAGGCTTTGGGACCAGAAACGCGCGCGAAATGTGAGATTTTTCCGTTGCATTTTTCCACGCACCGCTCTGCAGCATCCACTCCTTCTCCACGTCCAACCATACCTGCTGCTGCTTCGTCGCCTCTCAAAGAGGCACCCCGTGATTGAACGCAGGTGGCGGCCCGGGCTTCCACTTGATTTTTACTCCACGCAGAATCCACTGGAGAACTTCTGAATTGGCAACTGCCACACGTCACACTCCCTTCTGCTATCTCACCTGTTCTTGAACCGTGAGTTTCCCAGCCAGCGCTCAGAGAAGGCTGTTGCGCTGGCTGGGAGTAAGGCAGGCATATCACACATCGGCAGCGGGCGCCCCACCCCGGCCTTTCGCATCCTTGCCTGCCTTCTTGTCTTCCTCCTTCTTTCTATCACTCCAGGGATTTCCCCGCCTATCGTTTTTCGGCTCAGAGTTTGCTGATTTCTTTGCTGTTATACTCAGAACCGCCTTCCTGGGCGACTTGTCAAACTCCTCGAGCCACTGTCGTAGCACCTCACCCGCCACCAGACCGTCTGCGGCACCGTACACGCGATCCTACGCGAAGGACAGTTTTGCTCGCAGGGCGTCTGCGCAACCGCAAGACTGCGAAGATGAATCTGCCACCAGCTGCCTGTGCAATTCGAGCATCATCCAGCGGCTGCACTTCTATGAACGCCAGCTCTGTGCGAAGAGCCTTTGGACCACCATGAGCTGAAGCATCGGTGCCAAGACTTGCTCTGAGCGAAATCATCGAATTACAGTTGAAGAGCAGCGTGAAGACGTCAGCGATTGTGTTGTGAGTCTTCCAAATCTGCTTCTCAATCATTTTTGCTGACACTGGCGAGCTATCTTGTTGATCCAAGAGTTCCACGGTCTGGTCAGAATACTGAAAAGTGCCGTAGAGGTAGCACAAGGTGCCTATTTGAATTCTAGCGAGGACAAACTTTTCTTAGAAAGACTGTCGAAAGCCTCGTCATCGTACAAATCGTACAGCTGCGGCATCCGCGTCTCCAAGGACGCAGGGTTCGTCTTGTCGCAGGTAACACACGGTAGCCTCTTACGGCAAGCCAGCTCCTTGCCCCCCTTGGTACAACCAGGTGTTGACACAGAATTCCCCTTGGTCTTGATCTCTGTGCCAAGCTGGTTAATCTGCTCCACCAGTGCCTTCGAAGAGCTGATTCTGCTCAGCAATCTGCTCCTGCTGCTGAACCAACGTCTTCAGCAAGTTTGGTGAGCTTCGGAATTGCTGATTTGGTTTTGGCAGAATCCTGCGATTCGGTTTCGGCTGTCGGCTGTCGCCAGCTAATTCCTCTTGCGATCTGTTCAAATCGGAGTGCAACAGAATTTTTGTGGTTTCAGACTTTCAGAATCCGTGACTCCTGCTGCAGCAGAGCCGAATGACACATGTAGCTTCGTGACACAAACAGGATGTACAAGTAGCCACGAAGCGACACGCCTGTTCAGCTCTGTTCCTTTTGCTCTTGCAAACAGGAATTTCACGGGTACCTACGGTACTCTGTGAGGCACACTGCAAATCGGATTTTGTAAATTTTCTTCACCTGTTTCACCTGTAAACAGTAGAGTGGGTAGTGACTAGACCACTAGGTTGTACGACGGCGATCGACAACAACAGGAGATCTCGAAGTCGCGGGGACGGCGTTACGACTTCAGAACGACGGCTTCACATCGGCGAAAGCAGTGCGATTGACTTCACTGTGACTCCTTTGAGGGAATGGTGAGAATTTTGACTCCTTTGAAGAATGACGGGAAGTGCTAAGAACAAGGATCCAGAGGATTTCCCTCCCCTCCCGGAGAAGCCCGACATCGGACAGGCTTCCCCTTCCCCCGCAGCACAGTCTACACAGGAAGTGCTGATGCAACAAATTCTGGCGATGCAAAAGCAGCAAGGGGAGATGCTGGAAATGCAGAGGCAGCAGGCAGAGGAGCAGCGCCTACTGCGTGGTGAGCTTCAACGGCAATCACAGATCAACGTTGCGTTGGAAGCGAAGGTTGCAACGAAGCCTGGGACATCGGACCCGGACACCATGGCAAAAACTGCTGAACAATTTCTGGAGAGAAGGAGGAAACTGGCGTACGTGCCAGCAGCCTCCGTCAATCCGTTCCCGCCGCGGCCGGCGACGTTGACAACGAGAATGCCGCAGATGTACGACCTGCACTGGAACAAGACTTACGACGCTCTCTCCAAGAAGTCTAACTCTTCGATAAAGTACGAGTGCTTAGTTTTGGCTCTGGCGCTGTCTTACTTACACGACGTGGTGTATGAGTGTAATGAGACGTTGGACGCGGATGAGGACTGCGAGTTGTCGAACCACGAATGGCAGAAACGTTTTCACGCGGTGACCAACTCTGTGCACGGCGTGTACGCGATGCTGTGCAACAGGTGGACGATGCTGGAATTACGCGGGCAACTGGAGCAGGAGCCTGGATCTTCACAGCGTGGGGGATCTGATGCTCTACGTGCGAAGCTGCAGTTCGTGGAAGACAGGGTCTACCAGGCAGCGGACGGTGTGGTGGCGGACGAGGTGTTGCAGCAGTGGCTGAACGTCTTCGACAAGAACCGCGGCAAGGCGATGCTGAACTTTACTTCGAAGAATGCGGCGAGTTCGGACGCGCAGGTCGTGAAGGACCACCGGGACCAGCGCTGGAAGGAAAGTAAGAAGTACGATGATGAGAAGGACGATAAGAAGCCTACCGGAAAAGGCGGCAAGAGCCGGGGCGCGAAGCCCGCGGCTGATGCGTGATGTGCGTGCCGCTACCCCGTCCAGCGCAACAGCCCTCTCCGGGCGCTGGTCGGGGAAAACTCACCGTGCAGCAGCAGGTGAGACAGCGGAGGGGAGCATGGCGCGCGGCGGGCGCCAGTTCCGAAGTGATGCAATGGATTACTCACGGGGTGAAGTTGAGGTGGAAGCGCGGGCCTCCGCCTCCGTTCGACCACGGTGTGTCACTGAGGGATGCTACGCGTCAGCAGCAGATTTGGCTGGACGCGGAGAAGGAGAGGCTGCTACAGAACCGTGCCTGGACAAGAGCGACAAGAAGATCTCACGTTTCTCGCGCCTTTTTCGTGCCGAAACCGGGTACGAACAAGTGGAGACTGGTGGTGGACTTCCGATGGCTGAACCAATGGTGTGTGAAAAATCGCGTGAAGATGGAAACACTGAAGAAACTACGAAGACTGGCGAAGCCGGGCGACTGGTGCTTCAGTTTCAGCCTCCAGGACGGTTTTCATGCGCTGGGAATTCACCCGGACTTTCAGCGCTTCATACAGTTCGACCTACAAGGAGACCTGCTTCAATGTTCTGCGGTGCCGTTCGGGTGGAACGACGCTCCGAGGGTGTTCTGCAAGTTCGTACGCGTGATGGTGGAAGCTCTACGTTCTCCACAGGCAGCAGAAGATCGCAGGGAAATCAGGAGGCTGCGGGACGGTTCCGCAGTACGACAGCGATGGTCAGTCCGTCGCAGAGCAGGTGGTGCTGGCGAGGACGCGAACCGTCACAGCGGGATGCGAGTACTACCGTACATGGACGATTTTTTGGTGCTGGTCGACTCTCAGCGAGAAGGCTTTCTGCGTCGAGAAAAAGTTCAACTGGTGCTTCATCGGCTGGGCCTACAACGGAACGAGAAGAAGGGCCAATGGGAGCCTACGCAGGTGGTGGAGCACCTCGGTTTGGAGGTGGATCTGAAGCTGGGACAATTCCGTGTCACAGAACGACGGGTACACAAAATCCACACCAGAGCGAAGGAGATCCTGTGCGACGCAGCGAGAAATCGGAGGTGGATTCCTGCCAGGAGACTGGCTTCCTTCACGGGACTCTGCCAATCCGTGTACTTGGCAGTACCAGCGGCGCGGCTCTACCTACGAGAGCTCTACTTCGTGCTGGCAGAGAAACGCAGCTGGGGAGCAAAGGTAAAGATCTCTCGTGCAGCTCGGGGGGACTTAGAATGGTGGTCCAAGCTGCCTGTGATGAGCAGGTGGAACGGGCGCAAGATCTGGAGTTCCCCGACGAGAGCGAAGGTGCACACAGACTCCTCGATGATGGCCTGGGGAGGAGTACTCAACCTCAAGTTCACCGCGAGAGGTTTCTGGCCGGACGAGATGCGCAACTGGCACATCACGCACCTGGAGTTGGAAGCCGTGTACAAGACCGTGCAGGCGTTCCTGAAGGAGCTGGAGGGCAAGGTCGTACGACTCTACTGCGACAACCAGGCGGTAGTGGCAATGCTTTCACACTTCACCTCCAGGAACCCGGACCTGATGAGGAGAATGCGGAGACTCTGGTCGCTCCTCGACCTGCACGACATCGAGCTGCAAGCTCGCTACATCCGCAGCGAGGCCAACGTGTGGGCCGACAACCTTTCTCGCTGCGAGGATCTCGACGACTGGAGACTCAATCGGAAGTGGTTCAAGTGGGCCAGCGAGCAGTGGGGCCCCTTCACGGTGGACCGGTTCGCTTCCGAGATTTCCGTGCAGCTTCCTCGGTGCAGCTTCCTCGCTGCGTGGAAGGACCCGAAGTGCGAGGGAGTGGACTCTCTGACGTACGACTGGCGGGGGGAGAACAATTGGGTGAACCCCCCGTGGCGCTGCTGGACGAGGTGGCGAACAAACTCACAAACACACAAACGAGAGGAGGGGGCCGCTGCTACGGTGGTGGCTCCGTACTGGCCGGGCCAGTCCTGGTTCAGGGAGTTGGAGGCCCTAGCCACCGAGGTGGTGATCATGCCACGGCGCAGGGACCTGTTCACTCCGAGCTGCTCGGGCCCTCAAAGTGGGACGCTGTGATGTTTTTTATTGAGGCGTGCCCGTGAGTTACTACGCTGCTGAAGTGCGCAGGAACTCTGCGATGTGTACGACAGCGGGCGAGGTGACCGACCGTGAAAAATCGAGGTGTTCTGGAAGGACGATGACTGCTTCTACACGGGTGTGGTGAAGGAGTTCAGCGAGGACGGGAAGGCGCACGTGCTGTACGACGACGGCGACGAGGAGTCCCGACTCACGGAACTGGCAGTGAAAATGCAGAAGAAAGCACTGCTGGACACGACGATGGGCAACTACGGGCCGAAGGCGCAGCGCTTCATTTATTTTTGTGAGCAACACCAACGGCCGTGGCTGCCAGCGACGGAGGCGACTGTGTTACTGTACATCGCCTCTGTGTTGAAGGACGGAGGCATCAAGTCAGCTTCCTTGCAGCCGTACCTTTCAGCCATCAACAACTACCACGAGGACCTGCGATTTCCTGGACCAGCGAAGGGCCGTGCTGTGACCCGAGCTGTGAAAGGGATGGCAACCATCCAGGCGAAGCTGGCGGTGCAGGAGGAGAACATCGAGATCCAGCGGACTTGGCTGCCAGCGGGACACGTACGACGTGCACACGAAGCAGCACTGAAGTTAACACCGCGATCTTCTGAAGAGCTGCGGCTGCTACGGGCTTTGTCCTACGTGGTCATTGCCTTTGTGACCTTTGGCAGACCGGACCCGGGGACTTCGTTGTCACGGCAGCACGTTCATTGTGGCGACAGTGAATTCTCTGTGGTGCTGCTGAAAGAGAAAGGACGGCGACACCACCGGGTGAAGAGACGCCTGTGCATCCCCTGGAGGGGAGTGGCTCTCTTGAGAGAGCTGGTCCTGCACTGGGAGTTTCACCGTGATGCAGCTTGGAGCAGATCTGGGAAGACTCAACCTGATACCTACTGGCTGCTACCCGAGGACCCGAAGAACTTCAAGGCTTCAGTTGCCAATGACTGGATTGGTCTGGCTCTCAGCGAGCTGGATTGCAGACCCCCGGAGGGCGGTCATTTTTCTGCACACAGTACTTGGAAGGGTGCCATGACGTGTGCTCGAGCTGTAGGTGTGACAATGGAGAAAGTGTGTTTCTTTGGAGGCTGGTCACAGTTCTCTTCTGCAGTACAACACTACATTGACCCGACAGCTTTGAGGGACGCAGACATGAACTACTACTACGAGTGGTTAACATGGTCACAGTGTCAGATATCAGATTTCTTTTGTGTGCCTCACAGTTTCATCTCTGGTTTCATGGCAAATGAGGATTCGAGCAAAAGAGAAATGTTCAAATCGGAGTGCAACAGAATTTTTGTGGTTTCAGACTTTCAGAATCCGTGACTCCTGCTGCAGTAGAGCCGAATGACACATGTAGCTCCGTGACACAAACAGCATGTACAAGTAGCCACGAAGCGACACGCCTGTTCAGCTCTGTTCCTTTTGCTCTTCCCACCGCTCCCGACCCAGAGGACTCTTTCCTTTTGGTGACTTGCACAGACAGTCTAGACATCTCATCAAACTAGCATTTAGAAAGCATTTAAAAAAGCACAAAATGCATTTTCAAACACTTTACAAAATCATTTAATGAAATGTATTGCAGTGCCTGCCTTTGGCAAATGAGGATTCAAGCAAAAGAGAAATGTCATATTTCCTACTTCATAAAAACTTATCTGATCTAGGGTACTGTTGAGAAACTTTGCAGTGTGCCCACACAGGAATTCCACAGCACAGAATTCTGTGCAAGAAGTACAAAAGAACAGAGCTGAGTCTGTGTCTGTTCAGACTCCTACTTGTACACTGGTCAGGATGTTGGCTACTCTCAGACAGTTCCGACCGACGTTGTCACCGTTAGTGACAAATGCTCAGGTCGATCAGCGGCAAACTTTGGCACCACTAAAATCCCGCAGGGTTCCAATTTAAACAGAATGGCAAAAGGGCACAGTTGGGAAGGGGTGGGTGGAGGAGAAGGGGGGAATTGAATAAGGTCTCCAATCCATTGTCTGCTGAAAAAGATGAGGCCTCTGCGTATCACCAGCCCTCAACATGCACTCCCGGGGGGGACATAGGAAGCCCGCATCAACCAGGCTCCCCAAAGAGAGTTGAAAAAAATAGCACAACTTGATCGCTAAGATAGCAGGAGGACTTCATCGTCACAGATTCTCTCCTCCCCCATATGTAAGAGGGGTGCACGCTGCCCAGGCAACCAGCAGAATGGTGGGCTTTGCCACTCACTTTTCCAATAATGTGCAGTACTGCTGGTGCAATGCCATGCGAGTGGGACCCAAAACGAGTCCAAACACAATGAGCATTTTAACAACAAAGAAGTACAAAGAGAAAGGGGAAAGGGGGTGGGCAAGAGAGGGGTAAGGGGAAGAGTGGGAAAAGGAGGGGGACACAGAGAGGGAAGAAGACAGAAGGAGTGGGTGACAAAGAGAGAAGGCAAACCTCAGATCCAACATTACCCACGCGGGAGAAGTAGGAATAGACGGCGAGGGGCCAAGTGAAAGGAACGAGATGGAAGGAGGAGAGAGGCAGCAGAACGCACGCACCCAAAGAAAACCGGTGTGAGCTGCCCATCCCGCACCGCCTGCAGGTCCAGCTCACCTCCAAGCTCGTCCAGGAGCTCCACCTGGCGCCCAACAGCAAATCAGCACTCATTGGAAATCCACCTGACTTAGTGTTGGTGCAGGAGTCAACCACCCAGCTAAACGAACAAGTGCATCGGCACAGTGTGCCTTGTGAATTAAGAGCAGCATGCCACTCAGGCTCGGCATCAACACTCAGCGTTGACACTGGCACGGGCATGGGCACCGGGCTCTGCAGCCCAAGCCAAAGGATACAGGTGTGTGTGCTTATTCTTGAACCGTTTCCTTTGGCACCACTTAGCCACAGGATATCAGCTGCACTATGTACCCACACCGGTGATCAAAGTGATCAAGGATTCAGCACTCACTTCGGGACACTTATCCGGATTTTTAGACACCGCATAATTGAACTGCGATGTGCCAAGCAGGGAAGAGGGATCGAACATGTGATGGGAAGAATGCGATGCCTTATGCTTGCATTTGAGAAACACCCCATGAATCATTTCGAGTCTTGAGTGCAAGGGTGGAGGAGGGAGATAGCACCTCCTCCTCCAAAAGGCTCATCACATCTTCGGGCAAAATCTCTCTCAGGCGAGGGTCATCAAACTTCAGAACATTTGCAATGGCACCCTGAGCATGGCATTTTTAACGGCCCTGTGAGCATGACACTTGCAGTGATCCCCGTAAGCATAACATTTGCAGTGGCCTTGTGAGCACGACACTTGCAGTGATCCCCGTAAGCATAACATTTGCAGTGGCCTTGTGAGCACGACATTTGCAGTGGTCCCAGTAAGCATGACATTTGCGGTGGCGTGAGCACGACACTTGCAGTGGTCCCAGTAAGCATAACATTTGCGGTGGCCCTGTGAGCACGACACTTGCAGTGGTCCCAGTAAGCATAACATTTGCGGTGTGCTGTGAGACACCTTGGCACGGCCAGCAGCCCCCGTTTTGTCAAAGAGGTGAACTTCACGCATTGGCCGGTGGAAAACGCCGCGAAATTGGTCACCCGATCCAATAGGCCAGTTTACTGCGTATGTGGGGAGGTTAAACTCCTGCTCGATCTGTGCGCCCATGTCAAAAGCATCAATATCTTTACACATCCCAACATATTGCTGGAATATTCCATCGACAGTCCATCACACATCTTAAAAATCTGCAGATACTCCACCAAGTGTTCACTGTGTTCCTGAAACAAAGCCTGTGCATGCTCTTCTCAGAGTGCCTGTACTTCTTCCTGCTACACCTCATTCGCATACCAACTGTCTAAATGATTTCCTTCCCCTTGTTACTCTCTATGTCACTACTTACATTGCACAAGTCAACTGATACCGTGGGTCCTCAGAGCGCAGGCGGCCCGTCGACTCACAATAGCAGTGTGGGAAACAGCATACCTGGTCCAGAATCTCTAGAGGCTCCAAAGATGGACGGTCCAGCTTATTCACAAAAGTGAACACTGATCTCATAACACCAAAGAGCCACCCATACCCCTGCTCTTTATAAGGACGGACCAGGGCAAATTACTTACTTAATTAATAAAAAACCGAATCCCAACGGGCGACACCGACAATTTTTTGATCTGACAACGGCCAAACGATAACGATGACATTACCACTACATTCGCGCACATCTGCCGCGACGCCACCCCGACGTTATGGCATGGCTGATGGCATGGCAAGACGCTATGTTCAGAATAATTCTGATGGGATGTAGATCGACAGTGTTCGAAAATCACAAATTTTGAAAACGAAACGCCATGCTCATCGTCACCGTCGCCGCTGCGCCGCACGTCAACGTGAGTGAAGATCGAAGGGAATCAGCCGGGTGTCACAACCTAGTGGAGATCTTTAGATCGACTAGGCTAGTACCCATCTCATTCAAACCGTGCGGCAAGCTTCAATATTTAGGGTTTAGGGTTGTACAATATTTCAGCCACTGAGTACACGGTGTACCATTGATATTGCATGCATAATCGTTTGCTTGTGGATTGTAACGTTGCAACTGTGCCTTAATACTTTCTTTCACAAAAACTTTAACACTCTATCATACAAAAAAGCGTGTGTAGCGGCATGAGATCCGGTGACAAAAGCCAGCCCACCATCATCCCAGTGGAGTGAGAAGCATTCAGGAACAGGGTGGGGCCGTGGCAAGATACCCAAGCGCAAAGCGAACCCATCACAAACACGGATCACAGCCGAAAATGTGGGGTAGCTGGATCTCGACGCTCGCAGACCGGCGGCGGGCCCAGCTGGGGGAGCATCCAGACATCGAGCTGGTCATCATGCCAATGTAAGTAGCCTTAGCCAAGTCTACCCAAGGTAACTACCATCCGGAAGCCTTTGCCTTCATGCAATTGCGAGGGGCAAGGGCTGGCCTTGTTGCCTGCCACGGAGGAGGGGATGGTGCTCCTGTATATGGGAGCACTGCTGAGGTGGGGCAAGGAAGCAGCGGGGAGCATGCAGCTCCACCTCTCGGCCACCAATGACTACCACGAGGACATCGGGTTTGAGGGTCCAGCCAAGGTTCAGGCTGTGGTGGGAATGCTAAAGGGTATGGTCTTCCTGCAGCCCCAGGAGCTGGCGGAGGCAAAGCTTCAGGATACCGAGCGGACGTGGTTGCCGGCGGAGGCAGTGGCTCGGGTGCATGCGGCGGTCCTCGGCCGCTCTTGGAGCAAAAATTGGGAGAGCCTGAGACGGGAGCTGGGCTTCAGCATAATGTGGCGCTCTCTCACAAACACATCGCCTTCGTGCTCCAGAAAGAGAAGGAGAGGCAGCAGGTGCGGACGATGCGCCACCTGGTGAGTCCACTAGCGGCAGTGCACGGGCTGCCTCAGCTTTTGGAGGTGTGGACCCAGCATCGGGCCTGGTGGAGCCAACTGACAATTATTGGAGGCTCCCGTGGGAGAGCCGTACTCATTGGCCAGGGTCCTTTGGGGACACCTGGCTGAAGCAAGCCCTCGGAGCAATGTCCTACACGCCCTCGGAGGGGCATTATACAGGGCACAGCACTCGGAAGGGTGCAGCAACTTGTGCACGAGCCATGGGGGCACCCCTGGGAAGGGGTGCTACTTCGCTGGCTGGGTACAACTGTCATCTGCTGTTCACAGGTACATCAACCCGACAGCAGTGGCAGATGAATACATAGAGCTTCGGCTGGCTGGCTGGGGTGCAGCAACAAGGACAATGGCGCCGGCTGGGTACTCACTTGCAGCTGCAGACTCTTGGGCAGTGTGTTGGAGGATCTCTGAGACGTGGCAACTGTGATTGCTCTTGGGTTAGAGAATGCTTAAATTGGAAAGTAATGGAATTATAATGGTTTCCTCTAGAGAACAGAGACGGCGACATCTGATGACATTGTACGGGCAGATCGAGGCAGTATGACAGTCGAGATGTGAAACAGGATACGTAGCAGGATCAAGATCCATAGCCTGTCATCCTTAGCTTTGTGCCTTACCAACGGCCCAGTACATCTCTATTTCTTTGTGATCGGACCCAGCGAGACTCAAATGGACTCCAAGAAAACAATCGACTCACCTAGCACGGGGAAAGTAACCCTCTTAGCAAAAATGAAGTTATTCCTTTAATGGAATTTAATTGCAGTGTGCTTTGGCAAATGTGATTGTTTTTTAAATATCAATTTCGAGAATTTCAAATTTCTTCGAAGGGTAACCTAAAGCCTTTGTCCCCAATATAATTAAAGGTGAGTGGGATCAGAAATTTACTGTAGGACCTTCAATTAGTGAAAAATCAAATTCAGCATAATTTCTAAAGCTTGATTTGAAGTTAGGCTACTCCAGCATCGACATGATGATCATCAACTGATCCCAAGGAAGGGGGGACCCCCTAGACGCCCCCCGCACGATGACGCACAACGTGGGATGCGATATTATACTTGTCACGGTGCGATATTACTTAGTGTGACGCGATATTATATGCGGGACGTGCTATCATACACTGAATAGCATACTTCTCTTCATTCCAATTGTATATCAAGCCCATCATAGCCCTCTTATTTGATTGCCAACGAGGGTGAGCTCCAGCCTCCCGTGTGGATATCTCACACATTAGCCTTAGCCAGGAGAGTGGTGTTGTGTTGCAGAGGGGACGTCGCTTCGAGATCCGTTCAGCAATTGGATGGTGTTGTGACGAGGACCCTCCTTTGCGAGACATTCAGCGGTCAGATGATTGCATTTTAAGGATTGTTTTACCTGGCAAACCATTAAGCCGGCAAACTTCAAAGAGTTTGCGCGTTTGTGGCTCCAGACCCTGCACGGATCCCACACCTTTCTCAACCATGTCACCAGGGACAGGACCCCATACTTCTGAATGATGCGCCACTCTCCCCTAACACCCCTCACACTTCTCCATGCCCTACTCTCCCCTAA